>JARKIB010000570.1:0-61771 GCA_029378385.1 Mycena metata
AGTTACCAATTCACGGAAACCCTCCACAACAGTGGGATTGAGGTCGGGTTTACCGTCACGGGCCTCAGGGTCTGAATCCCAAATGAGGCGGAGTGAATGCACGTTCAGTCACTCGGAGAGTACACTGATCATCTTCTCGTATTGAGGAAGACTCGGGGTGTACTGGTGAATTGCGAGATCGCAGAGGTTGGGAAGTTCTTCGAGGGAGCGAATGACCAGGCATTCGAAGGGACCGCCCGGGGTTGAACTCTCAGAGTCGTCGAATTCAAGACCGAGGTAGGTCAAGCGGTGAAGAAAGGGAAATAGATCGTCCAGTGACTGGGTGGTTCGGAAGCAGGGGATGAACATGTGTAGTTCCCGCAGTGGGGCCGACGATCGGGTTAAAAAATCGATGAAGTCGGAGGGAGGAATGTCAAAGTCCGTTATCCAAAGAGTCTCCAAGGCTGGTAATGCCATATGCCGCAGAATGGAGGCACTGCTAGGGTCTAGGCGGGCCCAGGGACGGTCATGGAATAGCAGATGTTTCAAGGACAAATGCGTCCAGAAAGGGTTCTTTCGATTCGGGTGGCGAGGATTATCTCCGTTCCTGCCAATATTCAGTCAATCATCACAAGGCTCCATGCAGAACATGATCCACTTACTCATGAAAGGTTATTCCGACGAAAATACATCTAACGAGATTAAGGAGCAGCGCACAACATCTGAACACACTCCCGGACAGATGGGGAAAAGTAACATCCTTCGGCGTACGCGCCTGCATAATATCTCTCAGGACCAGGTTCCAGGGTACCCTGGCTGATGGTCAACGAAGTTAGGGATGCAAATCGCATCGTCAAGGGTTCAAGTTGTTCTCCGGATATGGGGGCCAACTGGAGGTTCTGCCAACGATCGGCATGTCGTGCCAGGTGTACTTGTCGAGGGGACCGCGGATCGAGAGAGAAAGAGGGAGCGCTTGCGAGCGAGCGAGCCTCTCGTCGCAGAGCTTGCGGATGCCTTTACGGCAAGGAGATTTAAAGGCGAAAGTGGTCCACAACGATGGGGTGGAAAGCGCGATGTTACTCCAAGAGTGGCATACGTGCATAAATAGCAGGGGCGCCTTGCGTGTATTGCATGTGGACTCGGAGACGTGGTGCAGACATCGAAGGAATATGTCAGACGAGATCTCGAGTGGCAATCGCGTAATGGGGTCGAGGATGGCATTGAGCTGGCTTTGAACGGCGCTTTTCGTTCGCTCTAGTTCGTTGATTGCTTCCTTGTGAGCTTCTATCGCAGAAGCAAGGTCGGAGACGCGTTGTCGGAGGTGAGGGACCTCCATCGCGAATAACGCGAAAGGAGTTTGAGAAAGAGAGGGGTGATCACAAACATTCACAAACTCGTTTTGTTCTCGGCGCTCGGCCCGGCGAGCGTTTTTTGAAAAAAAAGGCTTCTTGCAGGCTGCATTCAGTGAACGCGGACAACATAGCATGAAATAGAGCGCGGTGGGTTGACTCGGAGATTGGTCAAGGGCGATTTCGAATAAGTAGCCGCAATTGTGAACCACTGGCATATATTCGAACGATTTCATCACAGGAAGACATGGAACTTCTACAACGCCTCGGGATGTTCCTTCTCCCAATCCAACAAGTTGGGTACCACCTCCAGTAGAATCTCCTTCCAAGTGATATACTCAGCTGGCTTCATGCCCAGCGCGGTTTCCGTGAGACTGGCGTCCAACCCGAACTGCGATTGCGTCCCTACAGTCGAGATGTCCGGAAGTCTCGCGACAATGTCATGCCCCTGCGCTGTAAACTTGGCAACGATCTCCGGGTCTGAAAGGAATTGGATGGCATCCACCCAGGTCATCTTGCCGGCCGAGACAATGAACCGTTTCTTCTCGCCCTTGGGTAGGACGGGCGCAGTGAGCGCGAGAACGTGGGCTCGTGCAACGTCGTAGTTGTGAACAACATCCACGGTAGGATAGGTGACATCCTTGTGCAAGAATTGATACAAGAATTTGTTCGCATTGAGCTCCGGGATACTCTTGTAAACAGGGTAGTCCTTGATGCGCCATCCATATACTGCGGACGGAAGGACTGTGCAGTGCAGATCAATAAGTCAACCGCTCGCGGATTATGGAGCCTTGAATTACTGGACGTGAAATCGATGTGAGGGTACTTCTCCGCGGCTTTCCAAACTAGCTTTTCCGAGATGGTTTTGGACGCGATGTAGGTATAAGAGGGGATATGTTCTTTGGGATTTATGTCCTCGATTTCGGACCAAGCTGGCGAGGGAAGGTTAATATTTGCTCAACCTGAAATTGTCGGGCCTACTATTGTGGTCGTACACGGTCTTGTCCATGAGGGAACTGAAATCCGCTATGTACACATTCAGTATTATTATAATCTCTGGATTTCGGTCACTGAATCACGTTTCAAGAAAGCCCCAATGGAGCATGTCAGAACGAAACGCTTGACCGAGCTTTTATCGACAGCATTCAAAAGCTTTTGAGTGCCTTCATTAGTGGTCTAAATAAAGTATGAGCTTGACGGTCTGTAGGGTGCGTTATTGTTGCGTACGGAGTAAATATACTCAGAGGTTATGCCTGGATGGTAGACTGGGCAGCCGATATGGATTACCGCGTCCGCACCTAGTAAAATAACAGCTTAAATCTGCGGCATATAGTAGACGGAAAGTCCTTGCGTTGAAGAATCTCTAGCCATTTCTCCGCATCCGAGAGCATGTCGGCCATCTCAACGATTTCAAGTTTGCCATTTGCGTTGGGATAGGTGCTCCTTAGCGATTCGATCTTTGAGGGTCGAGCAGTGCTGGAGTATTCAGCGGTTAGCCTTGGTACATAGAGGGCATAGAAAAACTGACGCCCGAACACTGTATCCTCCCTTGAGGAGCTGGTCGATGACCGGTGACCATTGACCCGACATGACCGGTACCACCGGTTACCTCATGAAATATTCAGCCTAAAGTTGCGAAGACGGAGGGTTGCGTACCACAACGAGGTCCAGGCGGTTCAAGTTCATGTAGTCCCTAGATGAAAGTAGAGAGGGCAAGTTGTGCGCTGGACACACATGTACATCCCGGAGGACCAACAGGTGATTGATATCGGGCATCTACGGTCTTCTTGATCAAGGGGACTATAGATACACTCAAATGCGTTTACCAAGACTCCGAAAGAGTCCGAGCAAAACAAGAGCAAAAGTGTTCGTCTGAGTTGACCATTCAGGATTCAGGTCGGGCCCAACTACCGAGACGGGGATCGCAAGCCTGAGGGGAAGACACTTGAATGCGATGGAGCCGCAACGAGCAGGAAATGGTCAACGAATGGTTCAGGTCAAGTGCTGATGACGTGTCGGCATGCCGGCGCCGCTATCGATGCCAACACGGAACCTTCCGTAAAATAGAGGGTTCAAGTTCAAACTCAACATTTCGAGTTCATCTCTAGTCTCAGCAGGCGAGCACAATTTACTGAGCGGTATACGCAGACACCTCCTCCCAGAATCTATTAGCAGTCAATTGAACTTGTTAGTTGCCCATTCAACAAACGAATGAATGAAAGTTAAACCCACGCGCAACGTCGCAGCACGGCCTCATCCGTACGAAACGTCTGAACCACAGGAGCATCGGTCTCGGTCTTGTTGAACAGCATCTCGGTGTGCGGGGGTGCGCTTCCCCACCCGACCCACGGGGGCAAGATGCTCTGATTTGAGTGGGAGTTTGGGGAGAGGTTGGTGGCGATGGAGAGGAAGGATTGGCGATAGGCGGTGAGGAATTCGGGGTTATTAAAGGTCGGAGGAATAGCAAAACTGGAGATAGGCGTAAAAAGTGAAGATGTACGTAGGCCGTAGAAGGGGGAAAGCTTACGTTGAAAACTCATACGACAAATCTTCGGCGTGCAGGCCCGGCGGGATGGCAAATTCGGCCTGAAGATCAGGTCTGATATTAGTGAATGGCCGCGCGCTGAGGATTAAACGCACCTTCCACCCTGCTCCCGCGAGAGGCCTCGCCATCCAATAGGCAGGACAAACAAAGATGGCTGCAATGGAGACATTAAACACCAATGGTGCTGCCAGAGAGCACACAATAAGATTTACATTCTCCCATGACCTTCGTCGCCTGGTCTGCCACACTTGGGCCAAGATCGGCCTTAGAATACAGCTCGACAGCAGCCCCGATCGACGCGTTAGGCAACCGCGGAAACAGCTGCGTGATGTACTCCCTCAGCGTGAAGTTGTTCGCCGCCAGCACGTCAGGGAAGACGAAGAATCCTGCGCCCTCGTCCGAGTTGGTTGTCACTAGGAGGGCCTCCTACGAGGAATATTCAACACATTCCTAGAACGAAAAAAAGAAAACATGGAGTCGAGCGAATGAAACCGCAAAACGCACCCCATTCGTCTTCCCCCGCTGATTCAGCGTGACTGACGGTCGCTCGACGATAAAGGTGCCGTCAACGACCGGGACAAAAGTGTACGTGCCCATAAACCCAGCGAGCCCGAGGGCGGTGTCTGCGGCGAGGAGTGCGGTAGCAGGGGCGGCGCGGAGGCATTGGAGGGTGTCGGAAGTCTGGACACAGCTGAGAGTTTCAACAAATGAGGCGCTAGGCGCTCTTGATAGCCAAAAGGCACACTCACCCGCATCGTGCAACGACCTCGGCGTACAGAGTCTAAAACGACATTACATAGGATCAGGATCAAAGTCCGAACAATTATTAGTATGGGTTCGACTCATTGCGCACCTCAGGTATAGGGTCATCATACCGATACTGAAAAGGCAAGAAAGGCGAGTTGGCAAGGGCCGCGCGGAAAAGCGGGGGTTGGGTGTTCCCGGCGTGGGCGACGACATGCTAAGTAAGAATAAAATCAGGATTATAATGATATTTTGCAAAGGGACGAGGTCTAACTTGCAACACCGCCCCTGCACCGGCCGACTGCCCCCAGATAGTGACTTTGCTGGGATCGCCACCAAAATGCGAGATCTGTTCATGAATCTAAAATCAACCAAGCAAGAAGGGAGCGGTTGAACACGACGTACATATTTTTGCACCCACTGCAAGGCGAAATTTTGGTCCACTGCCCAAAGAAGACGCACGTTAAGTGCTTTAGCGGAAGAATAAAAGGGGTATGACGCACACAACCCGGCATTCAAGTCCCCTTCCTCTTTCACCTTCTTCCCAGCCAAGAAGCCTTCGCACGAATATAATCAGTACAATGAGGGTTGAGGTTTGGATGCACATACCAAACACCCCCAACCGATATTGCACACTGACCGCAATGACCTCCCCACCACTGAGTGAGACGAAGTCCTGCGTCGGATAGAGGCTTATGTTGCCTGCGTCGTACCTGCGAGAATCTATGAATGCTTAGCATAAATATTGATAACACGCACCCGCCGCCGTGCAGGTACACGATCACGGGCAACAACGCATTGGACTTGGGTACCGTTGGGACGTGAACACTGTTTTCAAAAATTGGGGTCCACACAAACGAAAGTCGAACAACACACTTCAGGAACAAACAATCCTCGTCCGAAATGCCGTCCGTGTCTCTTTTGTCCTGGTGCCGTTTTCCCTGTACCGCCAGCGTATATTCCGGCTCGATCATCCTGGATCTTGTAGTAGAATTCTTCCCAACGCGAAACCGATTCAGCACCGCGGCGCCCGGAGACCCAACGAGCCCGGGCGCCTGCCAACACTGCTGCGCCGGCGTCGTCGCATTTTGGACGTCGGGAACGCGCGCGGGGGCGGTTGGTGCGCGAAATCGGAGAGGGCCTACCATTGTTCGTCGGTAAATGAGTTGCAACGAGAGTCAATAAGGAAAGGAATCTGTATAAGAGTGTAGGGCGCGACGCACCGGTGGGCGCCGCGGCGTATCGCACCCCCAGGAAGCTCGTGACCCCACTCCCGGGGTCAAGCGAAAGGTTGGATTGGTACGTAGCGTAGCCGAGGTCCACTGTTCGGGCGGAGGTTGCTGCAAGGAGGCTAGCGAGAGCAAGAGGGAGCAAAGGGAACATATTGGGGTGCGCTGCTCGTCTGCGAAGAGGAGACGGAGGTTTACCACGGAGGGGAGGTGTCCGATTCGGTTTTTAAATTTTGCAGGCCGCCCGAAGCAAGACGTCATTCTGTGGGTGTTATTCAACAACGGCGGTGGTCGGGTGCGCATTATTCATCCGGCCAATTTTCTATTGTTGCCCTCGTTCCCGGTCAAATCACCGAAAGTCGGAAGACCGAGAAGGGATACTAGGAAGGGATTCGGGGGAAGTTGAGGTCGCAGTTGACTTGAAATATTGTCGCGCACTCACATGATGGATGAGAATCGTCACCTTGGGCTTACCTTGGACGTTGAAAAACTTCAGACTGAAGAGAAACTCCGAGCAAGGTTCGGATATAACCGGAGCGCTGGATTCGCCGATTGATTGCCGGGGTCTTGCACTTGCCTTCCACCAAGACGCAACTTTCAAACCAAGGTCAGTAAAGATCTTACGTGCAAACTGAACCTCTGCGAGAGTAAACATGACCACCCTCCACACGGAGCGCGCCTACGTCGAAAATCTACTTAGACGACCAAATTTAAATCTGGGCTCCCTCTCCGTGTCGTATAGAGAGGCTGCTGGTCCTCTGCAAGATCCTGCAATTCCTGCAATTCCTACCTACGCAGTGTGATCGGATGTTGAGTGACCCTTTCCGTCTGCATCAGGATCGGACTGTTGCCGCATGAGCCGCTTTCCTGTCTGACCTCAACCACCATGGCGAGCGCAACGGAACAAGCCCACCAACACGCACTCGTCGCTTTGCAGCTCGCTCACGGTACATCAGAGGAGCCTGCTGCCCTTACCGCCGTCACAGCAACCGCCACGGATAGCCTCCGTGTCTCGGTCGAGCGCCTCTACACTGCGCATCACATCCCGCACCCACCCATCGACGAAACGCTCGCGGCGTTCAACGCCCCCACCTCCGCAGCCAGTCGGATAACTCTTGTGAATCTGTCTATTACGAGAGCATTCTCCAACGAGCTATTCACGGAGCTGGTAAAACTGTTCCAAGCCCATCGTCGTAAGTCCGGTGGATCAGGATGACGCTGGATTATTTATTTTGATGACCCCTTTCAGCGCCCCAAGAAAGTGTGTTGGAAGTATTCCAACGACTTCAGATTTCTTGATGCTTGGTGGCCTTTTCTTCTGTATGTTCTTCATCTAATCTTGTCCCTGCTTAGCCTTTCTGATATGTCTGTAGTGTACTTTAGTACCACCAACTCGCGTCATTGCATTCGAGCGAGGGGACGTTGACTCCCAGGGCCGGTTCATCCCACCACGGCACCGAAACGAGCAGCGAGACGGGAGCAGACGGAGACCGTGTTGAGTGCTGGTGGGCAGGAGGGTGGCGACGGTGGTGAGACAAGCGAGACAGGGAGCATAAAACTGTCTCAATCCTCTTCTGCTGTCGAGCGTCACTCTCGCATTCGCCATCTTGAGTATATCGATGTTGAAAACGTTAACGGTTTGCCTAGGCTAAAAGTATTGCTACTCTAGACCCCGCCTTGAGTTGACGACGGCCCTTGCCAAGCAACCAGACCACTTGCCGTGTCTCTTATCAACAGGCTTCAGCTAATACGCTCGGACTCGCCATTCGAGTACCAAGGCTCAGAACAAGTCGTCATCTAGAAACAGCGGAAGAGCACCAACAGCAACCTTTTCTTCAGACAGGACCCAAGGCTGGCGAGGTTCAACTCAGCTCAATTTTCGGTTCTCCGGCACAGAAAATACGCATAAACCACCTCGGACTTCCAAACACATGGCCCCAAACTTGCTTCGGGAAAGTCAACGACGGCCTGAGCTGCTTGGATTTACCGAACTGACGGTACAAGACCGAGGTGGAAACCCGACGGGAAGGGAAGGGAAATGGTTTATATACAGCGGTGTTCAAGTCTTCTGTGTGGTTGCGATTTGATTCGTGCTCTCGGGATGTGGTTCATGGACTCGGAGGCCCGTGGTCACTGGCGGCGAAAAAAAATATGCCAGATCCCCCGTACATGCGATTCGGTCCTTGTGCGGCACGAGTTCAAGATGACAGCGCAGGAAAATTGCCAAATGGCAGGCCACCGCGAGGTCGTGTTCAAGCAACGCTTTCTGAGAAAGAGCCTAAAGTCTGGTGGAAGTCTGGACGAAGGAAATTCAGCACGATACAAACGCGCGCGTTTCCAAAAAAAAAAAAGGTTTTCCTGGCCCAATAATAATACACTCTAAATCCCATCTACCTCCCACCCAGTCCAATCCGCGCGGCCAATTGCCGCGCCTGCAACACCCTTTGTCGACGTGCGCGCGTGTACACGCCAAAGAAGGCGACGGCGGCGAAGAGCAGGTTGCAGGCGACCCACTCCAAGAAGTCTGCGCGCTCTTGGGCGAGGATGCGGCCGCACGCGGCCCAGGCGAGGGTTTCGCCCGCGTGGGTGTGTGCGGGGTCTGCGCGTGGTTTTTGGTCGTGGGCGCGTGGTGGTGGGGAGAGAGGTGGGAGCTTGAGGGCGCGGTCGTCAGGCGGGAGGAGGGGCGTGTGGCCGGTGTGTGCTGGTGGTGGGTGCGCGGACGGCGGTATTGGTGAGGTGCCGTTCGCAGTGACACAGTGCATGAGACGGCGTGAGCCAAATGGTTGGCAGAAAGGTTCCTGGAGCTATATAGTCCGCGAGTTGAGGACATTGTGCACTTGTGAGACCAAGAAGACGCGCACGGAATCGGCAGGACATGGTTCGCAGTCGCCGGCGGGTGTGCAAACGAGGTCAGTGGGGAGTTGGTTGTGGATTGTCTGTGCGGCGAGACATGTCATAAAAAGCCTGTACGTTGTATCTTTCAGTCCACCGAGGATTAGAGCGAGCGATACACGCACAGGGAGAGGACCCAGAGGAACTGCATTTACAGCGCATCAACGTCGAGGTCAAGCCTTGTGACGTGCCGTGACCTGTGTCACTTCCCGACTCTCTCGTCTTCCACCAGCAAAACAGAAAGCAAAATGAGCCGGCGCGCAGTGGTTGTAGAAGAAGAATTCGACGATGACACGGAGCTTGCGCTGCCGTCGCATCCACTGCCTAATACAGGCACAAGCGGCCCACTGCTGCAAGAAATGTACATTTCCGACGACGAGCTCGACCAGCCCCCAAATCAGCGCGCAGGCCCCGCATCTCCACCTTACACACAACCTGCCTTCCGCCCCCCACCACCCGGCATGAACAGGAAAAACACCGTCACCGATATCACTCCGTACAAGAAGTGCGCGAAACAATCCACCAATTTATATAGCAACTCAACGCCTTTGCAGCTGGACGTGCATCTACCCAATCTATATCGACGCCAAGCGCTCGTACGGGACCGGCCAGCGCCGCGTGCAGCGCGCAAACGCCGTGTGGTGGCCCCTCAGCAAGGACATTGCCGACGCGAGCACGGCGCTGGGTCTTGCGGCACTGCATGAGGTCGACAAGTCCCACCCCCGCGACTGGGAGAACCCCGGACGTGTGCGCGTGCAGTGGAAGAAGGACGGGCGGTTAATGAATCCCGCGATCAGGACGAGTGCGTGGTTTGCTCTATTTTACCTCTTTCGTTATTCCTGGAGTGTGCGGTGCTGGAACCTGGCAACCCTTCCGTTTCTGTGGCAATGTATCCAATACCCGGGTCGTGCGGGTCGTGCGAGTCGTGCGAGTCGTAGAGCACAATCTTTGCCTCGGCGAGCTTGATCTCTGCCTCGAGACTTAGGGCGCTGGCGGTTTAGAAGCCCGAGTAAAAGCCCGCTCATGAACGAGGTGTTGACTGCACCTGCTCATGTCTGGAGTGGCGGTTATGCTGCTGGAACGAAAGCAGAATACCCCACCCCACGGTTTATCAAGCTTCGCCTCGTGTTTCGACCAGTGGTCGCGTGCGGTGGGAGGTGCTCATGCGATTGCGGCGCAGACACGCTTCTGCTGGGTGCTGCTCGGGACGAAGTCAGAGTGGGACGGCGTGGAGACCTTCAGCCGCTGATACAGGGCTCATACTCGTCGCGAGGTGGTCCTGAAACGAATGCGAATGCTAACGTATCTATTCACAGAAAAGCTCCTCCTCGAATCCATCGCCGCCCGCATCCAGACGCTAAAGCCGCAATTCGTCCCCGTCCCGCCGTTCCACCCCACTTCCTCCCCCTCCTCCACCGCACCTAATCCCACTTCCACCGCGACACCCTCCGCCTCAGGCAAAGCGAAGCAAACCAACTCCACCCCCACACCCAAGACCGCGAAATCCAAAGCCAGCACTGGCGCCGCTTCGAAAGCCAAGGACTCGGCCGCGAAGGTGAAGGCGCGGGAGCCGCCGGCGCCGCCGCACCCGCACCCGCCGCTGGCGCAGCGCGTGTCGCCGTATTCGCCTGCGTTGGCGACGGGGATGCTGGTGGACGCGGTGAAGGCGGGGATGGCGGCGCAGGCGCAGGAGGCGGCGGCTGCTGCGGCTGCGCCGGGGACTCCTGGGCAAGGGCAGGTGGGGGGACCGGGCCAGGGAGCACAGGGGGCGCAGAAGGGGAAGAAGAAGGTTATTAGGGTGAGGGGGTGAGATGGTGAAGGGAGAAGGAAGAAGAAACAATTAATTCGAGTGAATGATTCCGTTTGAAATCGTTGTCGAGTGGGATCCTCGGGAGTCGCTGTTCACTTCCCGACTGCGTCAGCCTATGCATCTCTGCTGGCTTGCTGCCCGGCGATGACCCCGCGGCAGTGTCCGGGCCAGGTCCGGGCCGATTGAGGTAAGCTCGGCCATCAAAGGATCGCCGAACAGCTCAACACGGCGATTCAACATCCCGACACATTCGGTGTTGCCTCGGCGAGCGTTCCACACTCGCCGGATGTTCCCCGCTGATGACTGAGGCATCGGGCCTAAGCCGGTAGCACGCCTCTTCGACTGATCATGGAATGCAATGGGTATAAAACGGGATTTCCAATCGCATTCGAACCTAGCTTAGTGATCTCCCACCTTACCTTCTCCTCAAAGTCCCAGGCTCTTGCTGCCCCACCCCACCAACCTAACAGTTAAATGGCGACCGAAAACATCCCCGAGCTCGTTATACGCCAAGTAAGCTATCTGATCCCCAATGCTTTCATCCGAGATCCAAAAGTTGACTGCCCTTTCTTTACTTTAGGTAACCCCCGACATAACCATATTTTCCAAGTTCGCATTCCTTCCTTCCTTGTTTTTCGGAACTTCATACTAAAACCCGATGGTGTACTAGGCCCTTCACGCGATTCAGCATCCTGCCCTTCGGCGGGCGCTCTACCGCCGTGCGCCTCTCCACGGGGGACGTCTGGGTCCTCGCCTCGACGCCCCTCACGCCGGATACGAAGGAGGCGATAGATCGCTTGGGGCCGGTGAAGTATGTTTATTTGTCTGTTACACACACATGTATATGAACGTGGTTTGACTGCGTCTTTTGGATATGTAGGTGGATCATGGGCGCCGACGCGGTGCACCATATGTTCTTGGGTGAGTTGTGCAGCGGCCTTGGGCGCGCTGCGCTACTCCACGTTCGACTTGAACTAACATTATGCATCATGATAGCCCAGTTCAAACAAGCGTACCCCAACGCAAAGGTCATCGGCGTGGAAGCGCTTATTGCGAAGAAAGAGGCGGAGGGGTGGAAGTTGGATGGAGGTCAGTATGCCTTCTTTTCTTTCCCTCTCCCTTGCCAAAGTAGATTTCGAAATTCGAAATTCGTGTTCAACTCCACTTCAACCGCCCGCTCGCTCACTCATGTACTGATATACCTACTGCAGCATACGGCGCTGACGCCGCCGGCACCAGATACGGTTTTGAAGATGAGGTCCGTGTTTCTCTGGATTTTTTACGTCTCACAATCCGCTCACACGGTTGAATTGCACTTACGTAGATTCGCGCTTGGTGTGTCCCTGACTTTTTTCTGTTACAAAGACCCAAACACTGACGGACAACAGCTACTTCTCCGGCTTCGCGAACAAAGACGTCGCATGGTTCCACATCGCCTCCAAGACCCTCATCGTCGCAGACCTGCTGTTCAACCTCCCTGGAACCGAGCAGGTGCGTTTGTTTGTTCATCAAAAACCTATAGATCGCGCACCGTTCCCAACTCAACTCCTTGGTTAGTACTCTAAATCAAAGGCCAGCTCGAAGGTACCCCTCCTCTCAAAGCTGGATCCGTGGGGATCTGTGCACAAGCACTTTGTGTGGGGGCAGGGGAAGGATAAGGCGTGCGTAGCTTATTATTGCTTTTCCAGAACTCCAAACTGACAATAGATATACAGCGCCATGACGCGCGACGCGAAGACCGTGCTCGGGTGGGCGCCGGAGCGCGCCATTATGTGCCACGGGGTAAGTGAACTTGAACTACTGCGTTCCCGATGATGTCTGACTTCTTTTTTTGAAAGGACGTTATCGAGACGGGCGCCACCGAAGCCTGGGCATCTGCCTACAGCAAATATCTCGCCTGAGCGTTGGAGGATGATTCTATCCCGGATTTCTTGATACCCATTGATTTTTTTTAGCCTGTACATGTAAACGTTTGGTCGTTTGGTTTCTTCGCCTACATTATGTGTTAAAAAAATAATATAGAGAGAGCGTTCTTTCGTGAGAGATATTTGAAAACACAGAGTCCAAAGCGACATGGTAGTATATTTATTATTCGACGTGAAGATATTCAGGCCTACACATTATCGGTGTTCGAAACAAATTAGGACTAGACGCGGTGAAGAAAAATTAAGGCGGCGAACCCGAATTCCCCGATGGCGTTCCCTTGGGGAGAGTACTGAAAAACGTAGAATTGGGCAGGCTGCGAAGAGTTGGTGAATATCCGGTGCACACAAAAAGTAAGTAAATGAACGCACCCCGAAGCCGGGATCAAAGATTCCATCACAGGTCTGAACTTTCGTTGAAGGTCAGTAAAGAAGAAGACATCGCCGGGGAAGAGCACGCACCAGCACATCCAATTTCGGTGGTCGCTTTACAGACGACTTGCGTGAAGTGGGACGGTGGGGGGTTCACTCCTTCCGCCAACTCGACATTTGTGGACCCGAGTCAAACGAACTGCCATCCTTTTATGGTAATGTTGTTTCCAAATGCAGTCTTTGCTTGGGATTTGAAAGCGCTCTCCCTGCTGAGCTGCGTACGTAGAGTCCACATACGGGCTAAAACAGGTTCTGAAATGTTGCTTTTCACTCTGATCCAATAATGCGATGTATTATTCAGTGATATGTGAGTTGTCCCAAAACTAGCGAAAAATATGCTGTACAAATGCGAATTCAGTACTTGACCTGACCGCTTTTTATTGGTGGGCCCCTGCTCAACTCCATTCCCACCTTCTGGACGAGCTGCATCCCCAGCGGCTCCAACGCCTCCTCCCACACCGCTTTCCTCCGTCTGCTCTCGAAGATATGGCACGAGCGCTCCCCAATCTCGCCCTCCGGCCCAAACACAAACACCTTGTCAACGCCCCACGGCTCCTCCCCATGCGCAAACGCAATCCACCGCTCCTGCATCGTATCCCGCACGCGCGTATACGCCCATTCGTCCACCGGCGGCTCCATCCACTCATCCTCCCCATCCGAGTCAAACTTGCGATCGTGCTCCTCATCGTCGTCGTCTAAATCAAACGAGTCGCAGAAGTCGAGCGCGGGGGAGCCTGCGGGCGGGGTGGCGAACGGGTGCGGGATGTTATCGAAGAGGTACGCGAGGTCGGCTTTGTGTCCTACGCCGCCCGCGGGCGCTTCCTGGTCGAAGACGTACCGCCACACACCGCCGCCGGAGCGGTGGTGCCGCGCGCGCGAGGCGGCGCATTCGGTCGGCCATGCGACGCGCGTGTCGCCGATGAGCTCGAGCACGCGGTCGACGATCTCATCGTCGGGCGTGGCCACGGAGATATCGTATGCGCCGAGGAGGAGGGACGCGGCGGAGACGGACTGGCAGATGGCGTTCAGGCGGCGAACCACGGCATGGGAGGTCCAGAGCGACGCTGGAAGGGACCAGACGAGCGACGCAGAGCCGGTGTCGCCGATGATGAGTGGCTGGTGGATGGGTACCTTCGCTCGTGTCCGTGAGCGTGACCTGCTGGAAGTATGGCGCGGCTTCGCAGTGGAATGGGCGTCCGGGAGTAAATGTAGTCTCCAGTCGGGAACAAAAAAGGTGCCGTCGTCTACGGCGCGCAAGGTCGAGCCACTGCTATTTTTGACGAGCTTCTCCGCGCTAATAGCGCGAAGCTCCTCGATGGTGGATACATCCAGACTGGCCATCACGCGCGAGATGTGCCATCCGGCGCTGGCGACATTGGGGATGGTATGGTCGATGATCGCGCTCTGGATGATGGCACGATGAAAGAGCGGCCGACGATCATTCGCTGTCGACAAGAGATGACACAAAATGTCCGCTGCACCCGATGATTCTCCGAACAAGGTTACGTTGGTGGGGTCTCCGCCCCATTGCTGGATATAACGATGACACCACTCCATCGCCGTTCGTTGGTCGCGCAGGCCTGGGTGATATTGTTAGAGGCGAGTGAAGAACGGTCGTAATACTGACCATAGTTCCCGACCCCAGCATCATCAGCAGCCTTGTTGTCCTCTCGGATTAGTTCACTTGCAGCGAAACCAAAGAGTCCGAGACGGAAGCTGATAGTGGGATGTGAGGAGCAGGATGGAATCAGGGATTTTGGACTAACTTGAAAGTTACGACCAACACGGGCTTGCCGACGAGCATGCTTTTACGAACGATAGACCCTCCGTCGTATACCCAACTGGAGCCATAGCCCCGGTCGCCACCGCTAGAAGAGATTGAGTTGACCATGAATTTACTGGCGACCGAAAAACCTCTCACCCATGAACCCAAAGCATCACAGGCAGCCGTGACCGCGACGGAGAACCGGCCGGGCAGGTTATATTCAAGTTCAAGCATTCAAACTCATTCTGCTCCAGGACTTGTAGCGGGACATCCTGGCCCAAGCCAAACAGCTCCTCCTCAAAGCATTTTTTTTGAAGTTGCGGACAAATGGGTCTGGCAGTTGCATTCAGTATTATTTCGGCGCTTGATCTAAAACAAGCCAGGGAACGATGCGTACCCGTAGCGCGAGGCATCCGTCGTTGGTGGTAGTGTTGTCAACAACTGGGATTGACGAAAGCGAGCGGGGATCGAGGCATATTTAATTCCGCGATATTGGTGAATTGGCGTCTCGGGCGTCGAGGCTGCGTGGGTAATGCCGTAGAAAGTCGTTCCGAGACCAGAGTGATGAATCACAGGCTGTGTACCGACGCGTTGAGGCATGCTCAGACTGAGTACGAGTGGGTAGGCGGAGAGGAGGAGGAGGTAGGGAAGACGGAGGTATGACCATGCACATCAATCGATCCTTCTGAATCATGTCTCGAAAAAGGTCAACCTACCAGGTTTTCAGCTGGTTCTTCCCAAATAGGCAAGTCACACGATATCGATCGCCGCGGCAGAAAGAGCGAGAACGTCGAAAAACGCACTAGTCCCGCCTCGATCATCGCAGGCTAGCAGAGAGTCCAGCCCACATCGTTCGCCGACTGAAAGAGGCTCTGTTGCAGCTCGAGATGAGCAGCGAGGGTGCAGAAAAGGCTGCGCATCATCACACGCAGATGACGCTGGCGGACGGGTCTTGGGCCTCTTGACTAGATTGACGACTTCGCGATGTCATTTATGATGCCCGAGATGTATTGGACGAGATGTATTGAGCAAGCGACATGCGAAAATGAAAAATTTAAGCACATCTGAATATATAGACCTGCAGATGACGGCGTCAGCGGATGAGGGAGTTGCGGGCAAATGAAATTCCTCACTACAAGTACGATTTGAGACAGCATCGCGAAGCTGCGAGAGAGCATCAAGAAGTCCACAGCTTCGTCTCAACAGGGGTGAGTAGCGCGTTGAAGAACCCGCAATCGGAGACTTCAGAGAGCTAGTAAGACGATGGAGTGGCAAGGATTCAGAGTTCGGAGCAGTTCTGTAGGATAGATGTTTTGGAAACTTGGGATTCAGAAACAAGGGAAATGATTTGAATTCGTTATACAACGAAGGATGGGACAAAGGATCCGAGCCAAGAGGCAAGGGGAATCAAGAATAGGCACACAACGGAGTTTTTCTGCGAAGCAGAAGACGACGAGATGAGAGTGAAAGAAAGCAAAGGGTAAGAAAAGATTGTGAGCGCGATTAGAGTTGATTGGAGTTGATGTGATCGATTGATGGATAAGCGGTCGATGGCCGGGCCGTCGCGGCGTCGGTTTCTTTGAACCTGACAGTCAACCGACGGTACCCGACCACAGTTGAACTTGTTCGAATGGCAAGTCTTTTCAGAATGCTAGCCTCTTAGCTTACCACAAACTCACAGACTCCAACATCCACCGCGCACGAGTTCATCTGCATTCAAGAGCTTTATGAGCTTTTGTTGACGCAGCTGGTTTCAGATCCAAATTCTTATGGCAAGGCCGAACGAGCGGCCCTTTTGGGACTTGCTCGTGCATCCAAAATGACTTCGGATCCTGCACTAGATCAACTGTGGTCGACCCTAACCACTCCGTCACCGCTCATTCATCTATTCCCAGAAGATCTTCTTCAACTCTCAAGCTCGCGCCAGGTGAGTGCCAGCTTATCAAATTTGCCATGAACCCTTACCCCCTTTTTTTTTTCTTTTTTTTCTGCAGTATAGCCTCACACGCCCAATGGTGGAGTCTGACTTCCTTGTCTTCGATAAATACGCCCACCGCGTCCGTGTGGTCGATTTTGCCAAGAGTTTCACACAATTGGGCCCTGGCTGCGAGATATTCTCTACTCTGAAGACCTTCCGCAACCCGATTCTACCAAACATTTTGGAATTTAAATGGCACCCAAGCACCATTAACAGCACCCTCGGCGCGTCACATCTCATTTCACGCGACTTCAACCTTCCTAGAAACCAGCTCTCACTTACGATCTGGCCCGAGCCCGGTTCCCCTCAGTTTTTCCAGCAACTTGACCCGTGGTTGCCTGATGTTCTGAGTCTGACGCTGAACACTGGCTCAGTTCTTTCACACTTGGATATTTTACGTGGACTCCAGGGCCTGAGCAAACTCCAGTACTTCCACTGCGTCGTCACAGGCTCCATGGGCCTGGGCATCCTCGTTCACCTTTCGCGCTTTCCTCACCTCCAGACTCTCCGCATTGGAGACGTAGATGCGCAAAGTGTGGATGCACTGCGACAGACGACGATAAACCGACAGGAGGAAACGGGGGAACTGAGCTTTCCTGCACTCCAAAGGCTCGCAGTATCCGGGCCCTATTCCGCACTCAGTAGCTTTATGTCAATCGTCTCGTATACCCTCGAGTCGGTTGAAATCAAGCTCAAGGACTACTCCCCCATTGATACGACACTATGCTCCTTGGTCTCAAGAAGCTCGTTTACCCTCCAGCATTTCACCTTCCTCACCATGGATCCCGGCATCTCCTCACATCTGCGCCATTCCCTCTTCTCGATGTCGGTGTTTGCCCCCCTCCTGACCTGCACGAACCTCGAGACTTTCAACATCAACTTCGATGCAACTCGGGTCGAGTTCAACGACGCAGACGTCGAGAAGATGGCCGCGGCCTGGCCCCGCCTCGTCCGCCTCAAAATCTTCTCGAGGTACACGCAGGAACGCGAGTGGGTCGACCCCCAAGTTCATCTCTACACCCTCTGGAATTTTGTCGAGAGATGCCGCAACCTTCGCGCCCTCGAAATGCGTGTTGATGCCCGGGTCGACGGCCCTTTCACCCCTCCCGACGGCACAACCCGTCCGGGCTTGTTTAGCCTGAACCAAATCTGTTTCTTCCTCTCGCCCTGCATGGGGCCCACGCATGTTGCGGAGTTTCTCAACCGCGCGTTCCCTCGCTTGGCAGAATTCTATGCGGGAGTTTCGAGAGCAGAGGAGCCTGGGTCAAGGGTCTGGTCTGAGGTCCGCAAGGCGCTACCTGGCGTTGATCTCTTGATGTGGTAGATGCAGCTTCGGTCTGCAGAGCAGTGAGGATTCCCATAATCTTCCCTTCCTTCCGGTGGCCACAAATTGAATTTTATTTTCTAAATTCCAGGCCATTTGCGCATCCTCTGTTACCGACTGTTCTTTCTTCCGCAGATTAATGCCGCTCGACGTTGCTTAAATATGTGTATTTCGGAACATTTCAACCTCAACCACAAATCAGGTAGGGTAGAATTCGGTCCCCCTCAGGAACACCGGGCCTAGGAATCAGGCTGCATCTAGTCGGCTACATCTCGGTTGAGTACTATCCCGCGGGTCGGCGTAGCCATTCTCGAGACCTCGCAACAAGCTGTTGAGACAAACCTGAAAGTTCAACTGTTCGAAGTTTGAACGACTTGAAGTGCAATTGCTGGGCAAAGCCGCAAAAAGACGAACAAAGGAAGTTGTATTGATCAAAAAGTCCACAGCTTCGTTTCAATAGGGGTGAGTAGCGTGTTGAAGGATCCGCAATCAGAGATTTTATAGAGCTAGTAAGGTGATGGAATGGCAAGGGTTCAAAGTTCGGAGCAGTTCTGTAGGATAGATGTTTTGAAAACTTGGGATTCAGAAACCAGGGAAGTGATTTGACAACGAAGGATGGATCTGAGCGAAGAGGGAAGGGGAATCAAGAAGAGGCACACGACGGAGTTTTTTCTGCGAAGCAGAAGACGGACGACAAGATGAGAGTGGAAAGAAAGCAAAGCATTGTGGGCGCAATTGATCATCAGAGTTGACGTGGTGGATTGATGGAGCTCGTTATGGTCCGAGTCGGGCCGCTGCGGTTTACCACTCAAACCTTCCTCTAACCACAACTTCAAGTTGAACCCGACAGTAAACCGACAGTGGTATCCGACCACAGTTGAGCTTGTTCGAATGACATCCACTGCGCACGAGTTCATCTGTATTCAAGAGCTTTATGAGCTTTTGTTAACGCAGCTGATTCCAGATCCAAATTCTTATGGAAAGGCCGAACGAGCGGCCCTTTTGGGACTTGCTCGTGCATGCAAAATGACTTCTGATCCTGCACTGGACCAACTGTGGTCGACCCTAATCACTCCGTCACCGCTCATTCGTCTATTCCCAGAAGATCTTCTTCAACTTTCAAGCTCGCGCCAGGTCAGTGCCAGTCGGTCAAATTTGCTGTGAATCCTCACCTTTTTTTTTTGGCAGTATAGCCTCACACGCCCACTGGTGGAGTCTGACTTCCTTATCTTCGACAAATACGCCCACCGCGTCCGTGTGGTCGATTTTACCACGGGTTTCACACAATTGGGCCCCGGCTGCGAGGTATTCTCTACTCTGAAGACCTTCCGCAATCCGATTCTGCCAAACCTTTTGGAATTTAAATGGCACCCAAGTACTAGCACCCTCGGCGCGTCACATCTCATTTCACGCGACTTCAACCTTCCTAGAAACCAATTTTCACTTACGATGTGGGGCGTGGCCGGTGCCCCTCAGTTTTTCCAGCAACTTGACCCGTGGCCTGATGTTCTGAGTCTGACGCTGCACACTGGCTCAGTTCTCTCAAACTTGGATATTTTACGTGGACTCCAGAGCCTGAGCAAACTCCAGCACTTCCGCTGCGTCGTTACAGGCTCCATGGGCCTGGGCATCCTCGTTTACCTTTCGCGGCTTCCTCACCTCCGGACTCTCCGCATTGGATACGTAGACGTAGATGTGCAAACTGTGGATGCGCTGCAACAAACGGCGATAAACCAACAGAAGGAAACGGGGGAACTGAGCTTTCCTGTGCTCCAAAGGCTCGCAATATCAGGGCCCTATTCCGCACTCAGCAGCTTTATGTCAATCGTCTCGTCCAATACCCTCGAGTCGGTTGAAATCAAGCTCAAGGACTTCTCCCCCATTGATACGACACTATGCTCTTTGCTCTCAAGGAGCTCGTTTACCCTCCGGCATTTCACCTTCCTCACCGTGGATTCCAGCGTCCTCACACATCGGCGCCATTCCCTCTTCTCGATGTCGGTGTTTGCCCCCCTCTTGACCTGCACGAACCTCGAGACTTTCGTCATCAACTTCGATGCAACTCGGGTCGAGTTCAACGACGCAGACGTCGAGAAGATGGCCGCAGCCTGGCCCCGCCTCGTCCACCTCAAAATCTTCTCGAGGTACACGCAGGAATACGAGTGGGTCGACCCCCAAGTTCATCTCTACACCCTCTGGAATTTTGTCGAGAGATGCCGTGGTCTCCGCAACCTCGAAATGCGTGTCGATGCCCGGGTCGATGGTCCTTTCACCCCTCCCGACGGCACCACCCGTCCGGGCTTGTTTAGCCTGGACCGAATCTGCCTCTTCCTCTCGCCTTGCACGGCGCCGACGCATGTTGCGGAATTTCTCAACCGTGCGTTCCCTCACTTGACAGAATTCTATGCGGGAGTTTCGAGAGCAGAGGAGCCTGGGTCAAGGGTCTGGTCTGAGGTCCGCGGCCTGGCGTTGACCTGTTGATGCGGGAGATGCGGCGTCAGTTTGCGAAGGAGTGAGGATTCCCATAATCTTCCCTTCCTTCCGGTGGCCCACAAACTGACTCTCATTTTCTAAATTCCAGGCCATTTTTGAATCAACATGTACCGACTCCTCTTTCTTAAGCAGCGAGGACCCCCATAATCTTTCCTTCCTCCTACAAACTGGATTTTGTCTTCTGAATTCCAGGCCATTTGCGCATCCTCTGTTACCCCCTGTTTTTTCTTCCCCGGATTAATGCGTCTCGATATGTGTATTTATTTCTAAACATTTCAACCTCAACCACAAATCAGGTACGGTAGAATTCGGCGGTCCCGCTCAGGAACGCCGGGGCTCAGGAATCAGGCTGAATCAAGTTGGCTACATCTCGATTGAGTATCCCGCAGGTCAGCGCAGCCATTTTCGTAGACTTGACAACAAGCTGCAACAGGTTTGTTGAGACAAACCTCAAAGTTCAACTGTTCGAAGTTCGAAGAGACCTTGCGCCCGAGGCTTCAGGCAGGGCGGCGAAAAAAACGAACCAAGATGTATTGAGCTTGGCGAGCCTCCTCAAACGCTTTATCCTTGGTCCAATTGAGCTTCTCCCACTGCGTCAGAAACGCCGACGCGGAACAGGGGCGATCAGCGTCGGATCCACAATTAATGTGGATCACTCCACACGGGGAGCAATGCCCTTGAGCGCTAAGCGACGGCTATAAAGAGACGGACGCGCGGGTGCATACTTACCCCACAATGCGCTTCACCATCTTCACCACTTCCCTCCTCTTCGCCGCCGTCGGGCTCGTCTCTGCCGCCGACGACCGCCTGCTGTTCACCATCCCGTCGGGAGAGAGCATCGACGCTTTCACGACCGAGTACGCATTAACGCATTCACGCGCTCCCCCTAGTCCCAAGTGTCTAAATAAATGAGCGTTCAGCTTCCAAACCGCCTGCTCCACCTGGGGACCCGCTCTCGCCGCCGGTCTGACCCTGGTCAGCGACCTCGTCGAGCCGGGTGACTTTTCCGGCAAGAACGCCGACAGTACGTCGCGCTCCTCCCTCTGCGCGCCTTGCAGATGACTTACCATATTATTGCAGCCGAAGCCCGCCTCGTATGCGTGAGTCTCCCTTCCTTCTCTCAACCTATGCATTGAATTTCCTGCTAACGCCGTTCCGTCCTGCAGGCCTGGGAGGACAGCACGGGTAAGATCACGACCTTCACGACCGACGTCGCGACCTCGCTCGGTGCTACCCCTGCTTGAACTAGCAGTAGCTTGTAATGCGTAAGGACGTATAGCCTCGGTCTTGGACATTTTCGCAATATAATGCAATGCTTGGAAGACTTTCATGTGTCGGGCCGAACCGGCTTTCCGAGACCGATTTCCCTTTGCTTTTGGCTTTGCGTTTGCGTTTACGTTTTGGCCTTGCACCGAACCTCAAAGCGCGCAAGTTACGAATGTTTACACTCTTCTCTCAAGTCAATTAATAGTTATTGCTCGGCACAACAACGGCTTGAACGGCGCAACAACTGCCGAAAGGGTCAAACAAACTCCTCTGGGGCTCCAGAATATTTGTTCGAGACTTTATTCCTCGAAGATACATTGAATTTAGCGTCAACACGTCGGGCAGCTGCTGAATCCCTCAGCGGCTCTCCGAAATAATCGCCGGACCAAATCCCCGTCAGGCACCCCGGTTGACGGTTGACGATCGCCGGTTTTCCTACTTCCTGTTTGTTCCCGCACGAATGCCGCAGTACAGGCCCCGCCTGTTTCTCAACGGGACCGCACCGGAATATACCTACCTACCTACCTACGTACCATCCTCGTCGTTTCCGAAACCCAAAACACTTCAGCATCATCAAAATATTACCATTACCCAGCCAATGTGAAACAAGGTCGGTACCTACTACCTACTACGTATACCTACATACACACTACAAGTAAGAGCCAGACGACGCCCAGGTCACATATAATTAAGTTATCCGTAAAGAAATAATAGTCCAAGAGAGTCCAAGAGAGTCCCAAACGAGCTCAATCCCTCTAGTGGTGTACAGTATGTACATATCGACGACGCGCCAAAGATTGGATTGGATAAGTGAGAGGAGGCACGCACGCACGCGCATCAACGCGAGATAGGTGGAACGCAGACGACGACGCATCAAGACGCAAGACGAGGTGGAACGCATCAAGGAGAGGAGAGGAGAGGAGCCCCTAAGGTGACGCCGACCCACTCCGACTCGGCGCCGAAAACCGCTTCGCGCCCTCGCAAAACTGGCCCTCGGCATACACCACCAGCGCGCGCTTGTCGACCTTGCCGTTCTTGGTCACGGGGAAGGCGTCGACGGCGAGGTACTGCGTGGGGACGGCGTGGTAGGGCTGGATGGCCGCGGTGGCGTCGCGCACGCGCTGCAGGTCGACGGAGGCGGGCGTGACGAAGCCCCAGAGCTCTGTGCCGACGAGGAGGGCGACGGCGTTGACGACGGCGTCGTGTGACTGCGGGCCGAGTCAGTAAGGATGAGGAGGAAACGAGGAGAAGGGGGAGGGGGGAGAAGGGAACGAACCCGCATAGCAGCAGCCACGCCGTCCAACTCCACCCGGAAGCCCTTGACCTTGATCTGATCGTCCGCGCGCCCCAAATGGTCGAGCTGGCCATCACTCCGCCAGCGCCCCAAGTCCCCCGTATTGAACATCATCGCCGCGCCCCCCACGAACGGGTCCGGCCTATACCGCTCCGCCGTCTTCTCCGGGAGGTTCAGATACCCGTTGCTCACGCCGATCCCGCCGACCCACATGCAGCCGATCTCGCCGATGGGGAGGGGCCGCGTGCTGGAGGGGTCGCGCGAGAGGACGTACACGTTCGTGTTGGGGATGGGCTTGCCGATGGAGAGGGGGTACCCCGGCGTGTGCGGCTGCACGGTGTTGCATATCGAGATCTCGGTCGGCCCACAGCAATTACTGAAGTTTGTGAAACGCGCCCACTTATCGGCGAGTGCTGTAATGCCAAAAACGTCCGTTAGGATTAATATAACAGAAGCGGGCATAACGCGCCTTGCGGGCAGGGTTCGCCTGGAACAGGATTATTAACATAAGATACGGGTAGTAGGCGGCAAAAATAAACGCACCGCCGACGATGACATGCTGGATGGAGGGATAGTCGACAGGTTCGTGACACGCCAGGATGCTCGGTGTAGCGATGACGACTTGGACGGTTTTCATTAGGGCGATCCAATCTAGCTTTGTGTTTCCCCGGATGCAGAGGGTGCAGCCGTTGTAGAGCGAGCCGAGGATCTCCCAGGCACCCATGTCAAAGGCGATGTTGAGGAACTGTCCGACGCGCAGTCCCGGTCGCATGCCGACGTTTGCCGGGGGACCTGAGATGACTGTTATGGAAAGTTAGAATTGCCGGGATGATAGCAGGAAATAACACACCGTTGGTGACGCCGCGATGGCGGACGTCGACGCCCTTGGGTACACCGGTTGTGCCTTTAGCCTGAAGTCAGTATTCCGACGCAGCGGCGGGTGAAATGTCCTCACCGGAAGTGTAGATAACGTAGGCGCCTGGAATGAGGTGGATGAAATTAAAATAAGGCAAGGCGATGAAAGACATACCGTCAGAGGGCATGACCAGGGCATCCTGCAGCCTGCTCCCGTCGGCGTTCTGGGCCTCGTCCTCCGCAATGACGGCCTCGAGATCGAGAGTGGGGACGACGTCGGAGTCAACGCGGTGCACAAACTCGGACATGGCGAGGACGGCGCTTGGCTTTGCATCGTTGAGGACGTAGCTAAGGGTCGAGTCGGGAATGGTGACGGCGTCGAGAGGGACGTATTGGCCGCCGCTCTTGAGGGTTGCGAGGATGGCGACTATCAAGTATATTGACCGGCGGGAGAGGATGCAGACTTTCTTGCCTGGACAGATGCCCTGGGCACGGAGTCTGCGGGCGAGACGGTTTGCTTGCACCTCGAGCTGGGCGAACGTGAGGGTCTGGCCGTAGAGAGGGTGCTCGACGGCGATAGCATCGGGCTGGGTGCGTGCGTGGTGCTCGAAGGAGTGGTGGATGACGGGGAATTCGACATGGCGGCGAGACCCGATGCCGTAGCGGTAAAAGAGGACGAGGTCTTCTGGGGAGAGGGCGGGAAGGGCGGTGGGATAGGGGAGCTTGTGGACGATCTTTGAGGTGGAGGGAGTGGGGGACGAGGGCATGGAGGGGGGGGTGGCCCAGGTTGCGGTAGTGGTCATGATAGTAAGAGAGTGTGTTCAAATGAAGGCTTTGGGCATTTAACTGGAGGCGGGCGTTAGAGGGAGGACAAGGGATGTCGGGATCACTTTGCAAATCCAGATATAATATACCCGGCATTGCAATCAACGGTTATACACATGTCGCCGCCACACAGCAATTGATGCGTCCATGGCCATCATCTGCGTATTCGAGGGGCCCTCTTTCTCTTGGTAAAGCACTCCTCCCCTGACTGCTCTCCTACTGTCGGCCTCGCCCGACCGGGGATTTTATTATTCTTAATTTATTTACGGTGATTTGCGGATCACGTGTACGTGTCAATCATTTCGGCATGCCGACAGCGTGCACTTCCCCATTAGGACTTTCCCCATGATTTTCTTTAAATGGTAATGCCCTTTCGGGGACGGCATCCCGGCGGTCACGGCAGGCCTCGCGGCAGAGCTCCTTTTCGCGTCGCGCGCGGTTGAGTTTCGCGCGTGATCTAATAAAAAGCGGCGACGAGCAGTGTCAGTGTTGAAGGATGGGGATGTGAGGAGCGGGGACCCGAGTGGCAACTCGTGTAGAATGCAAGAGAGGCGGAGAATGAAATCGTGTAGCAGCCCGAAAGTTGCCGAGATCAGCCTTCCACATAAGGAAATCGTTAGTCACAAATCCCAGGGCGAACTGTCGAAACGCCAAACCTTGGCATTGCACTATCTCACGGTCCACACTCTAACCGATACCTTCAATGAGCTGGACGCGCATCCACGATGGCACCTTCCAACGGCCCTTGGGCGACAGCGAATACGCCCTCTTTCTTGGCTCCAGGCAGGCTCTCGGAGACATGTAAGCCGCAGGCTTGTGCGTGCCCGAGTCCAACTTGAACTAACGGCTGCAGGTTCTTGCACATGACTCTGCGCGCTTCTGCTGGCTGTTTTCGCCCACGACGCGTCCAAATCGCCTGGAGTTTGATCCGTCAAAAGAACCCCTTGTTGATGTCCAAGGTCGTAGTAGATAGAGACGACCCAGAGACCCCGCAGTTCTCGTCGGTGTAATTTTATCTCGTGTTATCAACGCTAATGAACTCTCCAGCTTCTCCCCTCCAACAACACCCGGAGCCGCCCTTCAAGAGGCACAAACAGCATTGCGCTTCAGCCACGAAACAAAAGATGGTGTGTTCACGCATCGGAGGAAAGACCTATCTATATCCCTTCATTAGAGCTAATATCAGCCTACATGGACGGCCCGCGAGTCCTGTCCGACGACTATCTCTCGTATCTGATCGTCTCTGAACGGGAGGACAACGACAACATCTCTGACACCGATGCTAATGTTTCCCAATACGACCTCCTCATGTGCGCCCCCCACTTTATTGGCGATGGCACGGCCCTGCACCAATCGACCCACGAGCTGCTCTGCCTGCTATCCTCTGCAAAGTCGGACACCGAGTTGTCCGACGAGCTTAATGCGCCCCGAGATTGGGTTGGTATTATGTTCGATTTGTATTCTATTTTAACCTGATGTGGATTGATTCATTTAGCTTGACGTCCTCCCTCTGAGCATGGAATCACGACTATCGATTCCGTCCTCCGCCCTCGGTCTAGCCGCGTGCAAGATCAACTATCTCCAAACCCTCAGCCGCGAAATCGTGCGTCATTTATTCATTCATTCCTTCATTTTGAATCTTGACAACCAACCACAATAATAACACAACTTCATTTATTGTCAGGGCGGGCACACGTTCTCGCGCACCCAACGCGGCCCGAAGCGCACCATCCTGCAAGAGCGCGAGTTTTCGGAAGCGCAGACGGCCGCTATTCTGGCGAACTGCAAGGCGAACGGCGTGACCGTCAACCATGCCCTGACGGCGCTGTGCAACATCGCGTGGGCAAGGTGTACCACGCAGCCCGTCGAGCTTCCCATGTACGCTCTTTTCTTTTCTTTTTTTTTCAACCTTCCTTCCTTCCTTCCTTGCATCAATTCAACAATTCAACAATTGACGCGAATGTTCAGAATGCTGTACACCGCCGCCAACCTGCGCGCGCACCTCGCCCCGCAGCCCTCCGGTGCGGCGACCTCGCCCTCGCACTGGTTCCTCGCCCTCGCCTACTTCACGATCTCGCTCCCCGCGTGGGCGCCCGCCACGAAAGCGGGCATGTGGCTCCGCGCGCGCGCGGCGAAGACGCAGATGCAGAAGGCGGTAAGGTCGCCGCTCCTGCCGACGCGTGCGCTGCTTTCTGCTGCTGGGCGCGCGCGGCGCGCACCTTCCTCCTCAAGTTCATCCGCTTCCGCAACCTCTGCGTCGGCGGGGTCCGACAACGAGAAGCCCAAGTCGGTCAAGTCGAAGTCGGCACCTTTCGCCCCCCCGCCCGAGAACCCCGCCCTACCAAGCCGGCCCGCCGCGAGCGCCGCCCTCCTCGGCATCTCGCTCATAGGCGACCTGGATCGCACTTACCTCCGTTCCGCTTACTCTCCCCAAATTGCACCTTCTTCCTCCACCCAAATTAAACCCGAAATCACACCGACACTTACTACACCAAGAATACACCTCCTGAGCGTCGCCACGGCCTCGCGCCTCAAACCGGGCGGGCTCCTCCTGCTGGGACATACGTTCGGCGGAAGGCTGGTGCTGCAGCTTTGTTGGGATTGTATGGGGTTTGCCGCGCCGGGGCAAGGGGAAGGCGGGGTGGAGGCGTTTTGGGAGGGGCTTGGGGGCGCGGTGGGGGAGTTTCTTTGTTAGGGATGTGTGAGTGGTATGCATAATGAATGGGTTGGGTTGGGTTGGTTGGGAATGCGAGTCATGGGTTGGGTTGGTGCTGGCTCGCACGCGATGGTATGAACATCTCGTTCGTGTTGCGCGACGGTTTACGCGTAAGTACTGGATACTGCATACTGGAACCCCCGCGTTCGTCATGCCGCGGTGGTAAAATTGAACACAACAGCAAATGCAAGTGTTGAAAGCGTCCGCGCTTGGCTTAACGTTTATTTTCAAGTTTCAACCAACCACTTTTTCGTCCCGAGATCATGCCGTGCCGCCCCAGCCGAAGGATTAAAAACCCACATTGAACATTGAACATTCCGTCCGCTCTAATGTTGACAGCGACTTCCAACTGCTCCCTTGCTTTGTCCCGAGATCATGCCGTCCCCCGGCCGAAGGACAGGCGAAGGATAAAAACATAATGAAAGCATCCGCGCTAGACAGTGAGTAGACTTCAACTTTACCTTCGATCTGTCTGTCAGTCGCCGTTTTGTTTCCGTCATGCTGGCATGCCGGCCGAAGCATTACAGCAAAAAACATATTGAAAACACCCGCTCTAAATGCCCCGACCGTAATGATGGCGATCCGTCTGCCGCTTTATTTGGGGTATTTTCGGGGCTGGATGCAGTTAGTCCAAGATGCCAAGTTGAACATGTATATGATGTCAACTTGCGGCATCCATCTCGACGACAACGCTGATCTCGACGACAACCTTTAACCTTGTCGTTGTCGTCTTCGTTGACTCACGGAGGCTATATTTGATTCAGACTTGGACAGGGCAGGCAGGCAGGCATGAAGTCAGTGGCACCAGATCTGCATTGAAGCCGCTTGTTGTCAGTCGCGATATATGCGATGAGGCCCCTTATCTTGCGCCGAACCCAAATTAACTTCCGGATTAATATCGAGAGATAACAGAGCGCCAAAAATGAACCTGGACCCAGCTCTATCAATCTCTAATATTACCACAACTCGGAAAATTCGCGAACCCGTTGCGTTGCGGTCGTGTCGGAGAGTTCAACGTTGCTACCCGCCAGCGCCAGCGCCGCGGCTTGCCTTTGTGCCACATGAATTTATTCATCTACTTACTAACTTATCTTGCGATATTTTGGATTCGCGCGCGCGGGAGGTGTAGTAGCACTCAGGGCTAACGGCTTTCTAACAGCGCAGACGCGGAGGAGGTCGTAATTAATTATTTTGGTCTGGCGCGACGTACGTCCGAAAGTCCGAAGCTGCCAGACGGTCTAGGCGGCCAAGACAAGAAGAGAAGAACTCCGGTTTTATGTCGGGAGAATCGATACATTTGACGTACGTTCGCCGCTTTGACGATGCCGATGCCGGTTCAAACTTGAGAGCGGAACTGCTTCCGGTGAGGCAAGACCGGCATTTGCGTTCTACGATACTTACTCAGGGCTGACTCGGAGTCACGGTGTTGTCTTTCCCTTGGGTTTCTAGGTTCAAAATTAGGAATTCGAACCACCGACCGACCTTTTGATGCCAAGGTTCAACTTCCTGATTTGGACCTCACAGAGCTTGCTGCCAGTGTCGCCCACTCATAAGGAGGCAACATTTAAGCAACACACGGATATCCCTTCTTCCAAACATGCGAAATGGAAAGTGTCATCGGTGACCGGGCTCCACGGCTCGATACATAGGTACAACGTCTACGTGCGGTGATAATATTCATCAATGTTACACGAAGGATTTGCGGCTTCATCTCCTGCAGTTCGTCGGCGAGCGGCAAAGGCATCGGTAGGTTCAGACTTGGCATAATATTCGCACAAGGTGAGTGGTTCGAATATTTTGCTAAAGTTCAACTTGTTGGTTTGAACCACACTGATCTCAAGATTGGTCTCGGGCAACAATAAAGCAAGCAACACACTTTGAAATGTCCTTTCCTCCGAGTCGAAACATGGAAAATGGAAAATGTCACCGGGCTCCACGGCACGACAGGTATGTACCCCTCGGAGTCGGACGTCCACGTCTACGTGCGGTGATAATCTGATACATATTACGAGGACGAAACCTCAAGAACTCGCGACTTCGCCTTCCTGTACATAGTTGCCGACGAGCGGCAAAGGCACAGAAGCTGCCTGCCTTACAAAACGCCATCCTCGTCGGGCATCGCTGGCCTTTTAATAATCCTCCGAAGTAAGTAATAATCGTTCCCCAAATCCCCGCTGGCAATCAACCCCGCATCCCGCACGCCGACTCAGTTGCAAGCCGGTCATCAGCCTCCATCACCGTCGAAACGAAACGCAACAGAAGTGTGTCCAACGGATCTGCGTGCTGACAGAACATGCGCGCGACGTGTGCAATGGCAGGCATCGCGGTTTTCGCGATCACTGGCACCGTGGTCCAGGCGATCGACAGCCGTCTGCTGTACACGATCCCGAAGGGCGAGAGTATGGAGGGGTTTACGGATTGGTCGGTGGTCCTATCCTTTTCCTCTTGGCGTTTGGTGACGGAGAAATATATATATAATTCAACCACAACCAAAACTCGAACTTGAACCCCGGCTAAACAGTTTTGAACAAACCTGCACAAAAGGCACCTGGAAGCCGCACCCGCCCAGGGGACTCACTTTCCGTGGGTTCCTCGTCGAGCCGGGGGATTATTCGGGGAAGAATGCGGACAGTGCGTATTATACAGGCTCGTCGAGAACATGGATTGAACTTGTTACAGCTGAAGCAAAGATCGTCTGCGTGCGTCGGCCGTGTTCCTTATTTTTCCTGCGCACTGAGCTGATTGTGTACATAGTCCTGGTACAACGCGTCCGCGCCTGGCCCGAGCCAGCCGTCGATCACGTTCACGGTGCAGGTGGCGGAGTATTTGGGCGCGACCAAGACGTGAAGGTCCGGGCGTTCTGATTTCGCGGCGGGATGTCATTCGGAGGGGACGCGAGGCTAGATATTATAACAATACAGATCGAGATCGAACTTCAAACAGCCGGTATTTCATCGCGCCCACGGACTCGGGGGACCTCCTCCTTCAACGCGCTTGGCTCGGCGACTTGTTGAACCGATCGAGCTCTTCCAGCAGGGGTTATTGGAAGGGGCCCGGCGGTAATCGAAGTCGGCACACCCGATGGATCAAGCTTGAAGCACTTAGGCCGCGGCAAAGTCCAGGCACCTGTACATAAAGGGGTTCAACCCTGCTGTACAGCGACTGTTAGGGTATTTGCGGATTCGAGGCCACGCGAAGCAGCACCGCCTCTCTTTCCGTCAGTATCAAAGTGAGTTAAGTATAGAATTTTCGTGACCAACCTGGCAGACTATTGTACCATTCAAGACAAATCGGGTAAATGAGCACCACTTCCGAATTGCAGATTTTTTCCATGGGGAAAAAAAATACGCGTTCAGAGACGGATGCCAATTAATAACTATCTCATTTCATCTCCAGGGTTCAAGGTGAACCCAAGTTGAACCGTTCAACTTCAAGTTGGTCGCTGACGGTGCTCCCTTTTCTTTGTGTAAGTCGGACGGTTCTATTATCATTCGGGAACGAATTACTCTCCTACAGAACTCGAAGTCTATGGTTCGAACCCACGTGGTTTGTAAAACACGCTTGGACCGTGATGCATCAGAACCAAAACAAACGACAACTTTCCAAACTTGGGCAACGCCATACGGACCTCGATATCGAGGTCTCTGGTGCCTCGAAGCTGGTTCCTTTTGCTTGGATTATCTACCGACACGACCACTGAAGGGCATTGATACTCACGATGACCGCCACACCCAACGCCACTGGCTCGCGTTCGCGTTCGTTTGAATCCGAGCCGCCGTCGCGGTCGCGCTCTTTCTCGCCTGACGGAGGATACGCTAGCTATGAAGATAGCTCAGAATCAAGCTTGCTCAACCCGGAACCGCCACCAATGTCTCATTATCACATCCTTCGCGACACGCCACCGGACACCGTCATTTGCCAGTGGGAGCAATGTGGCCTAGTTTACACCCACCTTCCCACTCTCGTTGAGCATATCCATTCTGGTGTGTCGCACTGTCTGCCCTCTCCCTATGCGTACTGAACCGCTGCCTTTTCTTCCGTTTCCTCCATTAGTTCACATCGGATCGAACAAGTCACTGTACGCGTGCGAATGGGCAAACTGCTCGCGCCGCGGCGTGCCACAAACCTCCCGCTTTTCCCTCGTCACGCACATACGCTCCCACACGGGCGAGCGCCCCTTCACCTGCACTCAGCCACAATGCGACAAGTCGTTTGTGCGCTCCGATACCCTCGCGAAGCACATGCGCCTCCAGCACGAGAACGTCTACGTCGCGCCGCCCCCCGTCGGGCGCAACCGCAAGCGCAAACGCACTCCCGCCGACACCCTCGCGGACGCGGATGCGGACGAGAATACCCTGTATCATTCGTACCCCCCGCCGCCCGCACCCGAGGGCGGCTCCTTCAGCACGTTCAAGGTCGAGCCCGTCAAGTGGGCCGTCCTAGAGGCGCGCGACTTTGAGGTCAGCGTCGAGCCAATGCCCCGCGTGCAGCCGCTGGAGGAACAGGAGGAGGAAGTCCCGCCCTCGCCGCCCGTGTCGCCGATCAGCCCCACTGTGCATATGTGGGCGCCGCCATCGCCGGGAGACGATGACGAGGAGGCGTCATTAGAGCAGCTCCCACCGTACCTGCGCTCGCAATACCTCCCGCACCGCGGCACGGTCCTGGGCCGCCCGCTCGCGATGGTGGCGTACCTGCTCGTCAAGGCGAAGCACCGCTACGCGCAGCAGCAGCGCGCCCAGCTTCGCGAGGAGTTGCGCGACGCGCGGGCGGAGCTGAGGAGGCAGGAGGAGGATAAGGAGCGGGTGTTAGATCGCGTGTTGCGGGGGTGTTTTGGGTTAGTCGGGCGTCCTTCTTACTCTAATTTTGTTAATATCACTGGTAGGCCCGAAGCTGAGAAGCTCATCGAGCCGGTACCGGTCCCGCTGAGCATGCTTAACGCTGTCGCTCCCATCGCGGTCAGCAAGCAGTCTTCAGCGTTCGTGTATGGGCAGTATCACAGTCGACCGGAAGTACCATGAGGTGTCGGGAGACTCAGTTAGGCTCCTTATTTATCGCTATTCTTGCAGTGTCCCGCTTGGGAATTCCGTGGCGCCAGATTGCTCTGCGGCGGGCGCCGGGGAGACTTGCTGCGATTTGGGCACTGCGTTGGGCTATATCACACATCATGGGTTAGGTGCCCACACACATCTGCTTCTACCTGCACTGTATAATTCTTGCATATTCTTTTTGTATATTCTTTAGCAACTGCTTTGGGTGCTGCATTAGCCAGCTTTCGTACCCCTGTCTATCCACGTCTTCCTTGCACCCAAATACCTCGCCGCCGGTCTGTTCCGATTCGGCACTCCCTCAAATATCATTCACACTCCGCCATTCGGCGTCCCGGCTCCCGATGCCGCCTCAACCGAGATGTAGCCGACTCCATTCCTGGGCGGACCGTGCCGTGTAATTCTACCCTACCTGATTCGTGCTTGATGTTCAAGCGTTCGGGAATAAATACCACATATTTTTGCAAGTCGAGACGTATTAATCCGCGGAAGAAAGAACGGTCGGTAACAGAGGATGCGCAAATGGCCTGGAATTTGGAAAATAAAATTCAGGTTGTGGGCCACCGGAAGGAAGGGAAGATTATGGGAATCCTAACTGCTCTGCACGCCGCCGCATCTTCCGCACCAAGAGGTCAACACCAGGCAGTGCCTCGCGGACCTCAGACCAGACCCGTGACCCAGGCTCCTCTGCTCTCGAAACTCCCGCATAGAATTTTGTCAAGCGAGGGAACGCGCGGTTGAGAAACTCCGCAACATGCGTCGGCGCCGTGCAAGGCGAGAGGAAGAGGCAGATTCGGTCCAGGCTAAACAAGCCCGGACGGGTTGTGCCGTCGGGAGGGGTGAAAGGACCATCGACCCGGGCATCGACACGCATTTCGAGGTTGCGGAGACCACGGCATCTCTCGACAAAATTCCAGAGGGTGTAGAGATGAACTTGGGGGTCGACCCACTCGTGTTCCTGCGTGTACCTCGAGAAGATTTTGAGGTGGATGAGGCGGGGCCAGGCCGCGGCCATCTTCTCGACGTCTGCGTCGTTGAACTCGACCCGAGTTGCATCGAAGTTGATGACGAAAGTCTCGAGGTTCGTGCAGGTCAAGAGGGGAGCAAACACCGACATCGAGAAGAGGGAATGGCGCGGATGTGTGAGGGCGCTGGAATCCACGGTGAGGAACGTGAAATGCCGGAGGGTAAAGGAGCTCCTTGAGAGCAAAGAGCAGAGTGTCGTATCAATGGGGGAGAAGTCCTTGAGCCTGATTTCAACCGACTCGAGGTTATTGGACGAGACGATTGACATAAAGCTGCTGAGTGCGGAATAGGGCCCAGATATTGCGAGCCTTCGGAGCACAGGAAAGCTCAGTTCCCCTGTTTCCTTCTGTCGGTTTATCGCCGTTTGTTGCAGCGCATCCACACTTTGTACATCTACGTGTACGTTTGCAATGTGGAGAGTCCGGAGGTGAGGAAGCCGCGAAAGGTGAACGAGGATGCCCAGGCCCATGGAGCGTGTAACGACGCAGCGGAAGTGCTGGAGTTTGCTCAGGCTCTGGAGTCCACGTAAAATATCCAAGTTTGAGAGAACTGAGCCAGTGTTCAGCGTCAGACTCAGAGCATCAGGCCACGGGTCAAGTTGCTGGAAAAACTGAGGGGCACCGGCCCCGCCCCACATCGTAAGTGAAAATTGGTTTCTAGGAAGATTGAAGTCGCGTGAAATGAGATGTGACGCGCCGAGGGTGCTAGTACTTGGGTGCCATTTAAATTCCAAAAGGTTTGGTAGAATCGGATTGCGAAAGGTCTTCAGAGTAGAGAACACCTCGCAGCCGGGGCCCAATTGTGAGAAATTCTTGACAAAATCGACAACACGAATGCGGTGGGCGTATTTGTCGAAGATAAGGAAGTCAGACTCCACCATTGGGCGTGCGAGGCTATACTGCAAAAAAGGGTGAGGATTCATGGCAAATTTGACCAGCTGGCACTGACCTGGCGCGAGCTTGAGAGTTGAAGAAGATCTTCTGGGAGTAAGCGAATGAGCTGGGACGGAGTGATGAGGGTCGACCACAGTTGGTCTAGTGCAAGATCCGAAGTCAGTTTGGATGCACGAGCAAGTCCCAAAAGGGCCGCTCGTTCGGCCTTTCCATAGTAAGAATTTGGATCTGGAACCAGCTGCGTCAACAAAAGCTCATAAAGCTCTTGAATGCAGATGAACTCGTGCGCGGTGGATGTCATTCAAACAAGCTCAACTGTGGTCGGATACCACTGTCGGTTTATTGTCGGGTTCAACTGGGAAGTTGTAGAGCAAGGTTGGAGTGGTAACCGCAGTGGCCCGACTCGGACCATAACGATCTCCATCAATCCACCACATCAACTCTGTTGATTAATCGCGCCCACGATGCTTTGCTTTCTTTCCACTCTCATCTTGTCGTCCGTCTTCTGCTTCGCAGAAAAAACTCCGTCGTGTGCCTCTTCTTGATTCCCCTTCCCTCTTCGCTCAGATCCATCCTTCGTTGTCAAATCACTTCCCTGGTTTCTGAATCCCAAGTTTTAAAAACATCTATCCTACAGAACTGCTCCGAACTTTGAACCCTTGCCATTCCATCACCTTACTAGCTCTATAAAATCTCTGATTGCGGATCCTTCAACACGCTACTCACCCCTATTGAAACGAAGCTGTGGACTTTTTGATCAATACAACTTCCTTTGTTCGTCTTTTTGCGGCTTTGCCCAGCAATTGCACTTCAAGTCGTTCAAACTTCGAACAGTTGAACTTTCAGGTTTGTCTCAACAGCTTGTTGCGAGGTCTCGAGAATGGCTATGCCAACCCGCGGAATAGTGCTCAACCGAGATGTAGCCGACTAGATGCAGCCTGATTCCTGGGCCCGGTGTTCCTGAGGGGGACCGAATTCTACCCTACCTGATTTGTGGTTGAGGTTGAAATGTTCCGAAATACACATATTTAAGCAACGTCGAGCGGCATTAATCTGCTCAAGAAAGAGGAGTCGGTACATGTTGATTTCAAAATGGCCTGAAATTTAGAAAATGAGATTCAGTTTGTGGGCCACCGGAAGGAAGGGAAGATTAAGGGAATCCTCACTGCTCTGCAAACAGACGCCCCATCTCCCGCATCAAGAGGTCAACGCCAGGCAGTGCCTCGCGGACCTCAGACCAGACCCTTGACCCAGACTGCTCTGCTCTCGAAACTCCCGCATTGAATTCTGCCAAGCGAGGGAACGCGCGGTTGAGAAACTCCGCAACATGTGCCGGCGCTGTGCAAGGCGAGAGGAAGAGGCAGATTCGGTCCAGGCTAAACAAGCCCGGACGGGTGGTGCCGTCGGGAGGGGTGAAAGAGCCGTCGACCCGGGCATCGACACGCATTTCGAGGTGGCGGAGACTACGGCATCTCTCGACAAAATTCCAGAGGGTGTAGAGATGAACTTGGGGGTCGACCCACGCGTATTCCTGTGTGTACCTCGAGAAGATTTTGAGGTGGACGAGGCGGGGCCAGGCTGCGGCCATCTTCTCGACGTCTGCGTCGTTGAACTCGACCCGAGTTGCATCGAAGGTGATGTTGAAAATCTCGAGGTTTGTGCAGGTCAAGAGGGGGGCAAACAGCGACATCGAGAAGAGGGAGTGGCGATGTGTGGAGAAGTTGGAATCCACGGTGAGGAAGGTGAAATGCCGGAGGGTAAACGAGCTCCTTGAGAGCAAAGAGCAGAGTGTCGTATCAATGGGGGAGAAGTCCTTGAGCTTGATTTCAACCGACTCGAGGGTATTAGACGAGATGATTGACATGAAGCTGCTGAGTGCGGAATAGGGCCCTGATATTGCGAGCCTTTGGAGCGCAGGAAAGCTCAGTTCTCCCGTTTCCTTCTGTCGGTTTATCGCCGTTTGTCGCAGCGCATCCACAGTTTGCGCATCCACGTCTCCAATGTGGAGAGTTTGAAGGAATGGAATGCACGAAAGGTGAACGAGAATGCCTAGGCCCACGGAGCCCGTCACGCTGCAGCGGAAGTGCTGAAGTTTGCTCAGGCTCTGGAGTCTACGTAAAATACCCAAGTTTGAGAGAACCGAGCTAGTGTTCAGCGTCAGACTCGGAACATCAGGCAACCGCGGGTCAAGTTGCTGGGAAAGCGGAGGGTGGGCGGCCTCGGGCCACATAATAAGTGAGAGTTGGTTTCTAGGAAGATTGAAGTCGCGTGAAATGAGATGTGACGCGCCGAGGGTGCTGGTACTTGGGCGCCACTTAAATTCCAAAAGGTTTGGCAGAATTGGGTCACGGAAGGTCTTCAGAGTAGAGAATACCTCGCAGCCGGGGCCCAATTGTGAGAAATTCTCGACAAAATCCACAACACGAATGCGGTGGGCGTATTTGTCGAAGATAAGGAAGTCAGACTCCACCACTGGGCGTGTGAGGCTATACTGCAAATAAAAGGTGAGGATTCACGACAATTTGACCGGCTGGCACTGACCTGGCGCGAGCTTGAGAGTTGAAGAAGGTCTTCTGGGAATAGACGAATGAGCGGTGACAGAGTGGTTAGGGTCGACCACAGTTGGTCTAGTGCAGGATCCGAAGTCATTTTGGATGCACGAGCAAGTCCCAAAAGGGCCGCTCGTTCGGCCTTTCCATCGTAAGAATTTGGATCTGGAACCAGCTGCGTTAACAAAAGCTCATAAAGCTCTTGAATGCAGATGAACTCGTGCGCGGTGCATGTCATTCGAACAAGCTCGACTGTGGTCGGATACTGTCGCCGGTCGGATGACTGCCTCGCCGCCGCGGCCCGACCATTGCCGGCCATCGATTGCTTCTCCATCAATCGATCACATTCACTCTGATCGCGCCTACCCTTTGCTTTCTTTCCACTCTCATCTCGTCGTCTCCTCCTTCGCAGAAAAACTCCGTCGTGTGCCTATTCTTGATTCCCCTTACCTCTTAGACTCGTAACCAGTCTGCGCTACGGCAAAAGATAGGGTGAGGTTGTTTGCCGTAGAACAACCTCATCACCTTCCTTTGCCGTGGTAACGAGTCTACTTGCCTCTTCGCTCAGATCATTTGTCCCATCCTTCGTTGTCAAATCATTGTTTCTGAATCCCAAGTTTTCAAAACATCTATCCTACAGAACTGCTCCCAACTCTGAATCCTTGCCACTCCATCGTATTACTAGCTCTCTAAAGTCTCCGATTGCGGATCCTTCAACGCGCTACTCACCCCTGTTGAGACGAAGCTGTGGATTCCTTGATGCTCCCTCGCAGGCTTCGCGATGCTGTCTCTTCAAATCGTACTTGTAGTGAGGAATTTTATTTGCCCGCAACTCCCTCACCCGCTGACGCCGTCATCTGCAGGTCTATATATTCAGATGTGCTTAAATTTTTCATTTTCGCATGTCCCTTGCTCAATACATCTCGTCCAATGCATCTCGGGCATCATCGCGAAGTCGTCAATCTAGGTCAAGAGTCCCAAGACCCGTCCGCCCGCCATACTGCGCTTATTATATATTCGGGATTCAGGGATTCGCTCTAGACGGAACTGAACGCAACATAAACGAATGTAATCCTCAATCTCTTGATTCGCTCGGCGGAGTAATTTTTTTGCAAGTCGGTTTTGAACGGAACTGATGCCGCACCTGCGCCCACAAGTTCACACAACCACCTTTCAAATACGGTGAGTAGTGCTTATTCCGAGGCGATACGAAAAATAGGAACATCATTTGACACAAACAAGGGTCCGTACATTATACAATATGCATGGTTCAACAAGCCCATATTTATACCCACATGGGAAATGTGGCTTGGTGTTTGTTCGCGCTGAGTTCGGAAGAGACGGGCAGCTCAACGGGCATCAACTGCAGCTTCGGGTGCATCAGAATTTGCGACATAATAAGACGCGATGGAGAGAAGGGTCCGTCGTGTGGATCTAACACCCATGGGCAAGACCCTGGTTGGTTGGAAAGCTGCGTAATTATTGAAAGAATTTCCTTTTTCTTCACGGGTACCTCGGAATGCGTTCAGCGTCCTTGCCTGGACGAATGCAGTACAGCTTGCGCCAGCAGCGCTACGCACGAAAGACGCGTAGCGATAAATAATGGCGATGATGGCATAGCTGATTAGTATTCGAGAAGATCCTCAGCATGGACGGTCCAAGCGAAAAACAATGAATAGACCGACGCCTAAAATACACAGGCCAAAACAACATGGTATCATTCATCTCGGATGAACTGGGGACGAAAACGTTGGTGTACTACACCGTGTAGTGCGTAACACAGTCGCTAGCGACCAAGACGTCAAGTCACGTTCAAGCCTGCACATTGGCACTGTCCAAACAGATCAATCAGTAAGTTGAGACGAGATGAACAAAATCAAGGGGACGAACGCAAAGTTGCCAATGACGTTTCCTTGCACAGAGTACTCGCAGACGTAGTATTGGGCAGCCTGCGAAGAGTTCATTAATATCCTGCGTACACAGGAGTGAGAATCAATCAACGCACCCCAAAGCCGGCAAAGATTCCATCACAGGTTTGAACTTTGGTTGAAGGTCAGTCAATGAAAAAAAGGCACTGGCAGATAGAAAATACACACCAGCGCATCCAATTTCGGTGGTCGCCTTCCAGACAACTTGCGTGAAGTGGGACGGCTGGGGGTTGTTGGAGTTATATTCAGCTGTGGAATTATCAGCTGGGTTCAACGGAATTGGTCCGGAACGCTACGCACAAACTTCATCAGTCCAGGCCTTGACAGCGTCGGTGATGGAGAAAGATCCAGTACCGGCGGCAAGATTCTCTGCGAGGCGAAACGGTCAGATCAAGCCGTTTTGTGAAAAAAAAGAGGAAGGAGCGCACCCCCAAGGGGGCCGAGGGTTCCGCCAGAGTGTTGGTTCGTGCACTTGTCGGCCCACTCCTGGGCCTTCTCGGCAGCCGCATTGCTCCAGGTAACAGGGACAGCGCCGTGTTGCGAGCGGATCGAGTTATGGGTCTGCAAGTAGGTCTGAACATCAGAGTTCGACGCTCTGCTCCCGTTTGAGCCGGAGCTCGAGGACCCGGTGTTGGAGTTGGAGCTGGTGGTCACAGTAGTGGTCGCAGCCTTGGTGACGGCCGGAGCGTGGGTCACGGCCTTGGTGGTCGCAGCCTCCGGAGTAGGGGTCACGGCCTTGGTGGTCGCAGCCTTGGCAGTGCTGGTCGTAACCGGCTCAACAACCGATGTAGCAGCCTTTTCGGTAGTAGCGACCGCAGTGGCAGTAACGATGGGAGCCGTAGCCTCGACGGTGCTCGACGAGTCTTCTCCGTCGCAGTCCTCGTCGTCTTCATCGCTGGAGGACGAATCAGACGTGCTAGAAGAGGATGCCGCAGACGTGCTAGACGAGGAGAAGGATCCGAAGGACCATACGACGTCGACTGTAGATAAAGTACAATAAGCACACAGACAAGCAGATTAAGAGAGCGACGTACGGACGCCAGCATCAAGCGAGCCGCCACTCAGAGCCTTGAAGGCTGCTGGGGAGACGTAGACATTGCCAGGGTCACCGCAGCCCTCGCATGCGTCGGTGAGAGTAACGTCAACACTCTTCGTCGGGTCGGATTTCAGTGAGACGGTGATCTATGTAGCATTCCACCATCAGCATCAGCGACGACGGAAAAAGTAGGGAACAACGAACGTGTTGGAAGCATTGGGGGGAGGCAATGTCCATATTGCCGTAGTAGTCGGGCCCGACGCCGATGATCATGTCGTTGTCGCTGCTGTACGTCCCGCAGGCATTCTGGGTGTTATTTTGGTAGCCGTAGTATGCGACACCGGAGACGTCAGAGCGCTGTGAGTGCGAGGGAGATGTAACCGCGAGACGGGCATGGTGTCTCCTGTGCCCCGCGGCATCGAGAGACGCGCTGGCAGAGGCCGCAAGGGCGAGGACACCAAAGAGCGTGGGGTTAGAGTGAACCATGATGTTTAGATGGTTTGGTTGCCCGGTCTAAGAGAACACAGACTAAAGAGCGGGGGGAAAGAACGAAAAAGCCGACTGGTGGCTTTGGATTGGGACCAGGAGGATGGAGGCGGAAGAAAGCAGAGTGACGAGTGAATGTCCGTATGGGGACTGACTCACCACATCTCAGTCTCCGTGGAAACAGACTGGGACAGATGGACCTCGTGAAAGTTGCAGATCTATTTCTATTTTCGACTTTCAAGTTTTAGGTTGCCGTGACGCGCGACGCGTTAACTTGTTATTCAGTCCGAGTCGTCCGAAGTGCGCCAAAACCAAGAACGAGACTAGCTGCACCCAGTTGACCTACCTAAGCGCCCAAAGCAGTACCAGTAGTCACGTTCTAGTCCTTGTCAAGCTCTCGTGGTAAGAGGAACCATTAGGTTTCAATCGTTGGCGAAAATCCAGAGGCCTCGATGCTGTACCCAAACTGTCCACTGGCAGAACTTGATGGTTGAAAGCAAGCCGAGATTTGGCACTACCGCGATCAAGATACAGTCGCAAATCCACGCAAATAGCGCGAAGAAAGAGGAAAATGAAAGATTACTGGTAATAATACATGCATGTACGGTAAGATAAGAAGACAAGTCTAAAAGCTACAATGAAAGATTCCATGTCCGTTTGGGCTCATCTTGGCTCGATCATTTAACATTACGATTGAAAATTGAAAGGGGAGCTCGCGGTCGCCGAGGGCGTTGTCGCAGCAGGAGTGGAGGAGGTAGTCGCCAGAGGCGCACTAGTCGTAGACACAACTGCGGCACTTGTGAGAACGGAGGCGACCGCTGAGGCTGAAGACGAGGCGGGGTTTAGCGGGTTGGGGAGCACCGAAGGCACAGCGCTGGCGCTGGCAGCAGGAGTGGAGGAGGCAGTCGCCAAAGCGCTAGTCGTAGACACAACTGCGGCACTGGTGAGAGCGGAAGTGACCGCTGAGGCTGAAGACGAGGCGGGGTTCAGCGGGTTGGGAAGCACCGATGGTACGGCGCTGGCGCTGGCGGCTGCAGAGGCAGGAGCGGACGGTAAGGCGGCGGTAGCGGTCGTGAGGGGCGCGGCTACGGAGGAAGTCGCAGCAGCCGAGGGGTTGCCTGGGTTCGGGAGAACCGACGCCGATGCGGTCGGTACAGCTGCCGACGCCGACGCGATGGGCGTCGCGGTGGCTCCAGCAGTGATGGTGAGAGTGCTTGTCGTAGCGGGAATCACTCCGGGGGCAAACACGATCGCAGTGGGGTCCGCGGGGAGAGCACTACCAGCACTACCAGCGACGACAGGAGCGGATTCCGTGGCGGTTGCGGCTGCTGCAGGGACCGCGCCGGTGGCAGAGACAGTGACAACGACTAAGGCGGTAGGAAACCCATCGGCGCCGATCACAGTCGAAGCGATGGCGCCAGGGGAGGCGGGGTCGGTGGCTGCAGCGGCCGCGGCCGAAGTGATGACAGAGGGAGCTGCAGAGGCGGTGATGCTTTGAGAGGCGGCGGAGCTAGCAGAGGCAGCCACGGCTGAGGAGGAGTTCTGGAATGGAAAGGCAGAAAGAGCTGTGAGAGAGGCGGAGGAGCTTTGGAAGGGGAAGACCGTCGGGAGGAAAGTCTGATATTTGGATGAGGATACATAGGAGTTGCAGCAATTCAAGACTCACAGCAGTCGGCGCAGGAACAGTCGACAAGCCCTGAGAATCAAATTAAGAGACGAGATGGCGCAAAGAAAGAACTGCCAACTGACATTAACACTGAGGGGAGGGGCAGGAGTGGAGTCGGCGGCGGGAGCGGTGTCGGCGGGGACGGAGATGACGGCCTGTGATTGGATGGGATGGTCAGAGTCTCATTGAAAAAAAAGGCGATAAAGAGATTAAGCACATCGACGTTTCCGCGACGATAACGATTGAACCGCCGGGCGGCGAGGCTGGTGGCAGCAGGTGCGGCGCTGTCTGAAGCCGAGACGTTTGCAAGTGGGGACGAAGAAGCACCTGCAGAAGCGGGTGTACCCTCCGAGCCATCGCCGTCTTCCCCGCCATCTGTGGTACCGTTTGTCGAACTGAGACCACTGTCTACGCCCGCAAAAGCAAAGTGCGAGGCGACATCACTTGGGGTGTCGCAGGAGAGTACCGTTCCCAGCGTGCTGCTCTGTGGCACGGCCGCGCACACGAGATTATCCGCACAAGGGGTCAGAACCCAGGCCTCCGCGACACACATAGCAAATGAGGTACCGATGCAGGCGGTCGCATTGCCTGTAGTGGATTAGCCAAGGAAGAAACAAATATTAACATAACATACCGGAGCAGCTGTCGGTAGGGGTCATGCCCGCGAATTGCTGGTTCATAAACCGGGCTGTAACGGCGTTCTCGACGTATTGCGCAGGCGCGGCTGAGTTGATGGATATGGGAGCGGCGGAGCTTCGCATGGGAGCCAAGAGTGCTAAAGAGGCTAGAAGGAACATCGACGCAGACGAGGGAGAGGACATCTAAATAAACGAGTCGTGAAGCGTTAAGGCAAGGATCGTAAGTTCGTCGAGCACCGGGCTCCGAGAGGTCAAACAGGGAAACGGGTCGTTGAAGGGGGACTTGATAGCTGACAAGGAAGGCTTCGTGGTATATAACATCGGCCGCAAGGACAATTAAGAAAGAGGCCATTGTTCTCGGCTCCAACAAAGACAATAGTGCCACAGCTTCAAGATGCTATTATTGGCGAATCAAAAATAGGTTGCGCTTGCGCCTTGGCCTGTTGCTGGCTGAGCAAGCACCCAGTTAAGAAAAAGACCTTCCAAACGTTGTTGGTGGAAGCGGAGGGCTCGAACGTCACACAAGTCACAATCCGTTTCGGGAATTCAATCAAATGTCTGGTATGAGATGTGTGCGGTATAGACAACATGCAAGAGTAACGAACGAGCCCTGAGCGATAGGTGGATGAAAACGCAAAGCAAAGATATTACGATAATCTTGCGCGGGGCGCGGCCCCGCAGAGAAATAAATGATTAGGTGGCCGGCCCCAGCGAAAATTCGTAACAGTAAAGCACGCTCTACTGGTTGTAGATATAGAATCCGTTAATCTTGAATTGAGCTTCGGCACCAAACTCGGAGCCGTGCTTCAGGACGTATTCCGCGGCGGTGGCGACACCAGTGGAGTCCTTGCAGCTCGTCGCCTGGCCGCCAGCGCCGTCTGCGATAAATTGTCACCATAAGTTTTTTTAACGAACAGCAGTGGAACAGACGCACCCAGGGCCCAGACACCCTCGGTGAAGCTGCCTCCAAGGTTTGTGTCAACGATCATCATCAGGTCTTGGAAGTAAGTCGTGGGTGAGCAGCTCGACGTCGGGACGGACATGCGCGGGCTGCCCCAGCTCGACGGGTCCGGGTTCTTGGACGTGATGTCTATGTACCGTCAAGTCAGCTCCTTTGCTTTCAGGGGAAGACTGAGAAGGAACGCACCAGAGGGGACGCTGCCGGCCTGGAAGAACCACGTCTTGATGCCGGTGGTGTCGAACTCGAGAGCGAAGACACCTCCGCCGGCGGCGTTGAAGCCAGGACCAAAGCTGGATGCAGCGTGGTCGGCGAAACCGCACCCGGCAGTGTTGACGGTGGCATCTACGAGAATCGTCAAGTACGTTGAGATAGATATGCGTTGGGCTTACCACAGTTGTTTCCGCCGGATGCAACACTTTGGACGATGCTGACCTGCGCCATCGAGGTAATGGAGGAGCTAGGGATGGAGCAGCCGGAGCCAGTGTGGACGGAGTAGATGTTGTTGTTGTACAGAGAAACACCCTCGACCACGTCGATTTCACCTTTAAGGCAAGATCAGGAAGCGATCTTGACTGTTAGACATAGAGGACGCACCTTGGTAAGGCCAGTTGGCGCCAGTGAACTAATCACAGATTAATACAAGAAAGCCGGGGCCAAAACGCGACGGCGACGCACCCAAACAGCGGGCCCTGCGCGGAAAGAAGTAAGTATCAGCGACAGGAGCAAAAGACGGAAATCAATTTCAACGTACACGTTCCACAGACGGCGGGCATGTGTGCGATATCAAAGATGAAGAGGTTCTGGTCCTTGGCGTTAAAGACGGTCTTCGAGGTCATGCGCAGCGAGTTACGGGCGGAAGTCACGGTCTCGGTGGTGTCAACAGCGAGCACGACTTGGTTGCCCGACGTGTAGGCAAGACCCTTAGAGGGGCCGTCCACGTACTCAGCAACACCGCCGTTGTCACCGGAACCAGAGGCGCTGAAGAGAAATTGAGCACAGGTTTGGTGGGATGGAAATGAGCGCACTAAGTGAAGAAGTCCAGGAAAGAGTCGCCCTCGAGTGTGCTGGTGAGTTTCCAGCCTGCGCAAGTGGAGCGTAAAAAATCGTTATTTGCAGCTTGAGCAATTCAACGTACTTGAGGACTTGGTTGAGGAAGCACTTGTGGTAGACTTTGCGCTGGTCTGGGCGGTCGATGTCGCAGCCTTGGTGGTGGTCGTAGCTTTGGCAGTCGTGGTCGCAGCCTTGGCAGTCGTGGTCGCTGCTTTGGCAGTCGTAGTCTCAGCCTTGGCAGTCGTAGTCGCAGCCTTGGCAGTCGTGGTCGCAACTTTGGCATCCGTGGTGGCGGGCTCGACGACCGTAGTGGCAGCGGTACCCTCGTCGGACGAGCCTTCTGGGTCACAGTCCTCGTCGTCTTCATCGCTGGAGGAAGACGTGTCTTGGTCACTGGAGGAAGACGTGTCTTGGTCACTGGAGGAAGACGTGTCTTGGTCACTGGACGAGGACGACTCAGACGAGGACGACTCAGACGTGCTGGACGAGGTGCTGGACGAGGTGCTGGACGAGGACGACCCAGACGTGCTAGACGAAGAGGAGGATCCGAAGGACCATGTCACGTCAACTAAAAAAAATAGAATAAGCATACGAAAAACGCAGATTATGAGAAGCAACGTACGGACGCCAACATCAAGCGAGCCGCCATTCAGAGCCTTGAAGGCTGCCGGGGAGATGTAAATGTTGCCAGGGTCACCGCAGCCCTCGCATGCGTCGGTGAGAGTAACGTCAACACTCTTCGTCGGGTCGGATTTGAGTGAGACGGTGATCTACAAAGCATATGGACACCATCAGCATCAGCACCACGGACAGAAACGGAACAACGAACGTGTTGGAAGCACTTGGGGGAGGCAATGTCCATGTTGCCGTAGTAGTCGGGCCCGACGCCGATGATCATGTCGTTGTCGCTGCTGAACGTCCCGCACGCATTCTGGGTGTTGTTTTGGTAGCCGTAGTATGCGACACCGGAGACATCAGAGCGCTTCCACTCGGGGGCAGATGCAAGTCGGGCATGATGTCTTCTGAGCCCTGCGGCATCGAGAGATGCGCTGGCAGAGGCCACAAGGGCGAGGACCCCAAAGACGGTGGGGTTAGAGTGAACCATTATGTTTAGTTGGTTTGGTTGTCTGGTCGAGGAGAGCACAGACTAAAGAGCGGGGGGGAAATGAGTGAAAAAGCCGACTAGGTGGCTTTGGATTGGGGACAAGGAGGGGGACGGAGGCGGAGGAGGAAAGCTGATGTGTCCACATGGGGACAAACCACATTTATAGGCGCTCCGTGCGAACAGATGGACCTCGGCAAGAGCTCGGAAGCTATAAATGGTTTTTTTGGTTGGCAACCGTACAACTCCTTGAGTAAGAGTCCGCAGTATTTTTCTCCTTTTCAGGGCAGGCCCGAGGAGTAGTCTGAAGTAGTCATGGTTTGGTGGTCGAATTTCCGGTCCGTGGATCGCGATCGTCGCTGGCTGAATGGTTGTTTTGGCCTGGGTTGTCAAGGAAGATCTCCGTCGATCTCTTGTGATGTCATCCACGGCAGCGACCCTATTCGACCCTTAATCTGGCAGGCGAGATGTTGTGGTGATTTGATGACTGGAGTACTGGCAGCTGGAGGATTGAAGATGCTCTTGTTCCAATTTGAATATCGGTGATAGGAACGGGTCTCCAGGTTTCCCTTGAGGACCGCAAGAACGTTTCCGAGTCAGTGCTTACATTTTCAACTTGAAGCCTTCGAAAAATAGATATCAGCGGTGGAAGGGAGGTATTTGGTACAATTCGCATCCTCCTCCTCCTCCTCCTCCTCCAGTCGCAAGGGTGACGAACTTGAAAATTATCTATTTGGATAGGCCACCGCGCCAACGAGTAAGCTCGGAGTTGCTACTGAGGGAAAATAGGCATCGAAAAGGCGAGTCTTACCATTTTGCAGAGACGAACGATGGGAACTGAACAGCGTAGTGAGCACCTACTCGTACTTACCTTGAAGAGAAAAATGGCGATCAGGTTTACGACATGCCGACGCGTTGTGATTGATGCTGCGATATTTGGTTGTAGACTTGTTCATCAATTCGCATCTTGATTCCGGCACCTCTCCTCGTCCTCCCACGGCTTTGTTGGTCTCTTCTACATTAACGCTCGAGCTATGCTCAGCATGGTTCGCTGGTTGAGAACGGCCTCTCGGCGACTCAAACCACCGGAATTATCATTCATGATCATCCTTGCGCCTACGAAACTGCGCTCTCCCAACGCGGCCGCAATGGGCTGTGTACGGTCAGATTTGCTAGTCTCTCACAGAGAGACACTTCAACAAAATGTTTCCCGGCCTTTCGTTCTTGCAAAAGGAGTCAGTCGTACGTCGCCGTGCAGTCCTTACCTCCCACGGATGGCGAACCAGGTTCAGAAAGTATTGTTGTAAGTTCAACTTGATGCCCGCGACGAATCATGATCAAACATTTCGACACCAGATCTAGTGTTAAACAAAAGGGATCTACGCAACATTAGTCATGCCATCGACATCTGGTGTCACTCGGACGAATGCCAGCAGAACGAGAGAGAAAATTGAATTCCCTAGAGCGACGAAAAAGATCGTTGACGGATGACTGGCGACAGTCTGAGCATAAATAAGCCCGTAAAGGGGCGGTCCCAGTACATGGGCACTGCAGAGCCAAAGCATTAGATTCAATGAGAGTTGCGGACACTGATTTAAACGTACAACACGGCCTGGACCACGCTTATCGCCCCAAAGAGCTTGCCGGATTCCAAGGTTTCACTTTTGCCGATTTTTCTCATATACAGCTCGAGCGCCACGTTGTTGACGGCAGGAGCGAGGCCGGCTCCGAAGGATCCGAGGGCAGTGAATAATAGAAAGACGATACCAGTTGGTGCAAAGGGCAAGATAGCGAAAGTAACAGCGTCCACGATGACGGAGAAGCGCGCGAGATCAAAGTCGAACATGTAGGTCGGCGGTGGGGTATGTTTTGAAGTCGCATCCTGGCCGGAGAGTAATGGTTCGCGTTCCGACAAATGAGGGCCAGGATTCCTTTGTTTCGACGCTCTTTTCTTTGCGAATTTGAGAACGGCTGCGGGAGGTCAGAAAAGTAATGTTGGACACAAAAGATAATCTCACCGGGGAGGATAAGTGTGAGGTAAACTGCACGAGTGAGGCCAATGCTACTTATACAGTAGCCGAGCTGAGATAATCGTTAATTCAGAAACGAATACGTTAAGAGTTGAACTGACATATTCTGCATCCCATTCAAAGGTGATGATCGCGTACAAGAACTGGTTAATCAAGGACGACTGCCAGCGATCATCATTGAATAACAACTCGTCGCAATGAAAACGCTCGACGAACCGCAGCCATGAGCATCACTCCATACGACAGAACCAGCAGGGTCAGATTCCAGTCCCTCCTTCCGACCTTGGACGAGTGTCCTCGTGTGATCTTCTCCGGCCATAATATGGAAAGAGGTTTTAAAAACAAGAACAGCCGTTGGAATCGCCACCACGCAGTCTCGTTGGCGTGAAGGGTGATTTCATGGTGCTTCGCGGCCGATTTCTCCTTTTGTGCCGTGGTGCGGGACTCGGGAAGAAGGAACCTGACCAAACATACGTAAATCGCTCGGAGTGCCGCAGCGACATAAAACACCGCGACAACACTGTGAGTAGTCCTATTCACAGCGAGGCGTTAGGGTAAGATGCAATAGATAGTCGGACTAATTACCGAATAATGAAGCTCCCGAGCAGCGGCCCAAGACCCAGGCCTGCAAGCATGAAACCAAGAACAACGGAAAAGATATGAGTTCTGGAAGGCAATTAGATGGATATGCATATTTGTGTGGGCAACCGAACTCACCGTTCCTCCGGGGTTGAAACGTCCGACAAGTAACCAAATACGATAGCAGTTTCGCCAGGGATACCTACCAACCAGATGATAAATCTCAACCAGTTGAGAAATTCAACTTGCTCACCTCCGACGGCGCCAGCAATTATGGCCTCTACAAGAAGGAACCAGTACCCACCGGGCAGCACTTCAACGTACTTGACGACCAGTATGATACTCAGCCCGGCTATAAGCTTTCCAATGGAGACAATTGCCAGCGTTGGAATCCGACCACGTCGGTCGGAAAATGATCCCCACCAACCCACGGTCAGAGAAGTCAGTATTCCCGAGGCGGTGGCTGTGGCTGCGAGTCGTTGAGTAGATGTTCATCGTCTGCAGTCGACTGTAAATACCTGTGACCAATGTGGCGACGATAGCCTGAATGGCGGGGTTGGTTGAACAAGGGGTGAATTTGGCCGAGGTCTCCTCCCGATTCGTGTTGAAAATGACGGTGATAGGAATATTATCATCTGCATCCCTAATCATATTGTTCAACGACAGAGGGTAGTTGGAAGCAAGATTTGAGGCGATGAAATTGGGCTTGGCGTGCAGCCGCTCGAGTTCGGGTTGTTGGACGCGGCACACCACATCGGTGTACAGCTCGACTTCTGGGCCCAATGTCATGGATAAAATGATAGTGCGCAGAGGCGTGAGTAGCATTAACCTTCGCAGACAATCAGACGATTGAAATGAACGATCCAGCGGATGTACTCACCACCAAGGTGCTGGCCTTTTCCAGACGGGCAGCTTCAACCATGCTCGACGCGCCTCTTCAAGCTCGCTCTGGCCGTCAGGATCTTCCGAACGGACGGCAGCGGCGATTTCCTCCGAGGAACCGTCCACCGAAGGTAAATTCAGCCTTGGGGACGTCGACCTGGTGCGCGACCTAGAAGGGAGCGACATCTGGTCCTGAGTTTATCAGCGACGATTGGACTATGATTTCATATAAGTACGAAACCTTTGGCGCATTCACACGCCTTAAACATTCCAAACATAAAGAGATACTAGGAGATATTTCAGGCACGACCTCAAAGATTATTCTCTTCCATGATACATAAATCTTGCTTCCTTCCTTCATATGACTGGTGGTTCATCGTGCAGAACGTCGACTCTTGAGTTTCGCCTCAGGCACAGATTATTAGATATCGCGAGCCGCAGTATGCCGCATGGTCGACCGCAGCCTTTTGTTGGTGGTTCGTATACTGCGCCGCGAATCACAACTTCGTAGCATCTGGAATTTCGTCAGTTGACGTCACGGCTGTTAACAAGCAGCGTAATGGTCTGTAAGGGTTATCGCACCTCACGAAAATGCTACGCGCGGAGGCAGAGGAGAGATCAAGCTGCAGGAACTTTGTTCCGTTGATGAAATCAGCATCAACAATCGCATCCCGATTTAGCAATCGCACAAAATGGCACAAGATATCGCGATAATATGAGTGCCCGCTATAATACAATACGGTCCGGACTATGTTGAATGTCCGTTAAGTCTAACCAACCCTATGACCGATGAATGTTGAATTTTCCTTTTCTTCCCCTACGCTTAATCCTCAATGCCAGCGGGCTTCGTGAGGGCCGAAACGTCCACGCCAGGGAGCGGCCACTTGCTAGCAAAGGCGCGCACCTCGTCGCGGAGCTCGCGCACCTTGGCGAAGCCGGTCTTGCCCTCCTCCTGCACAGTCGCGACGCGCACAAAGTCCTTGAGCATCTTGCTGCCCGCCTCCTTTTGCAGCAGCAGCGACAGCTGCACAGCGCGGTGTAAAAAGTCCGCGACGACCTTAACGTCGTCCTGGAGCATGTTGCGCGACGTGATGGCGGACGTCCCGAGCCGGATACCGCCAGGAACCTGCGCGGACGCGTCACCGGAGACGGCGTTTTCTAAAAAAAGAGTTCCTGTCAGTACCGTGTTTCTCAGGTGAAAAGAACGCCGTACTGTTGATGGTGATCCCCATGAGATCGCAGACCTTTTCGACTTTGCTGCCCGTGAGCCCGATGGGTCGCAGGTCCCAGAGGACGAGGTGGTTGTCGGTGCCGCCGGTCTGGAGCTTGTAACCGTGCCCGACGAGCGTCTCCGCGAGGGTCTGGGCGTTCGCGATCACCTGCTTGGCGTACTCGCGGAACGAGGGCTGCGAGACCTGGAGGAGCGAGGTCGCAATGGCGGCGATGGTGTTGTTATGGGGGCCGCCCTGGCAAGCGGGGAAGACGGCGTCGTTTACACGTTTCTCCAGGTCTTTTGCGTTCTCGAGGTCCTTGCGGAAAAAGATGAGACCGGCACGCGGGCCACGGAGGGTCTTGTGCGTGGTGGTGGTCACGACATCGCAATGTTCGAAGGGGCTCTTGAGCGTTTGGGCGGCGACGAGACCGCTGGTGTGCGCGATGTCCGCCATAAGCCAGGCACCCTCCTTCTCTGCCGTCTTCTTGAGCGCGGCGTAGTCCCAGTCACGCGGGTATGCCGAGGCACCGCAGATAATGAGGCGCGGCTTGAAGATCTTGGCTTGCGCGGCAACCGCGTCGTAGTCAATCAGGCTGCTCTCCGGCACGAGACCATAGGGCAGAGACTGGAAATAGATGGAAGATGCCGTCATTTTCTTTTTGGCGGTCTAAATAGCGATATTAAACCTCAGGGGTCGTTGGAGGTCTATTCTGCGGGGACGCACGTAATACCCATGAGTGAGATGGCCACCATCGGGAAGCCCGAGCCCCATGAGACGGTCCTGAGGTTGAATCAAGGCGGTAAGAGCCGCGAAGCTATAGGGGCTTGTCAGTGTGCCGTTCACCCAAACCGTAGCTTCCTTACTTGGCGGTCTAAGACAACTGTCAGTAAAAAGAAGCGACCTCGAGGCAGTCGGAAAGCTCACGCTGCCGGAATATGGCTGGACGTTGACGCCCCACTTTGCAGGGTCGAGATTGAATGCCGCAAGGGCACGTTTGCGGCACAGGATCTCGAGTTCGTCGATAAACTCGTTTCCGCCGTAGTACCGTGCGTTGGGGAGACCCTCAGAGTACTTGTTGGTCAGAATGGAGCCGTTTGCTTCCATGGCTGCCAAGCTCGTCAGATTCTGGGGGAAGGTGGTCAATCAGCCATCGATCCTCGCGATGAGCAAGACCAACCTCGGACGCGATGAGCTCGAGCCCAGTGAACTGCCGCCATGTCTCCTTGTCGATAATGTTCTTCACCTCGGGGTCCAAATCCGCCAGCGGGGTGTACAGTGGCTTGTTCTGCGCAGAAAAAACGAGAGAAAACGAAGAGACTGAGAACAAGACGAGGAACAAAAGAGCGCAGCAAAGACGAACGAAATCGGGGGTGTTTGCGGTAGCCATTGCTCTGAGACGGAGGCGCAAGGAGGAGGAAGTGGCGGGGAAGGAAGAGACACGAAGTGGTCGAGTTAGTAAACGGAGCATCACGGAAACAAAATCCGCGAGGTTTTTGTGGCCATCAAAAACGCCACATCACATCGATAACCAAATTCGGGTTCGGTCCGCAAATGCGTTCCAACTGCAGGGTGAAGACAATTGAAGAAGGTCAGTTTCTGCCTTACTAGACACGGGAAGGCATCCAGTAGCTGCTTTTTATTTTATTTTATTCGAAAACAGCATAGGCGTCCAGCATTCTCGGCACTTGAAAAATGGCGTTCAACAAAGTCAACTTACACATCGTCCGCTGAAAATGGAGCTCCGAGTGAGTAGATGTAAGGCATGCATCTCAGCTACGTCGTATTGCGGAGGTTTTCAATCTCCATTCCTCCTCATTTCTATCCCTGATATTTTGGGGGCGTTCAACACGAATTGAAGGCCAAACGATGCTCAAGAGGTTTCATTGGTATTCAGCGAAAGGGGTGCGACATTATCGTATGTGAGTCGTCCGTATAGAAGTTACAGCCATCGAGAAACATGACGAGCGAGCATCCTGTCCCCCTTACCCGACGGGATCCAGATATACCTGTTGGAAAGAACGATCAGAAGCCGACTGACTCACAAACATATTTCAGGACCTTGTACGCATCGAGCCACGCCTGCTTCCCATTTCCCTCAACGACATCGCCGTGGCAAGGGATTATGCGCGTAAAGTCCCAGTCGGCGACGGTCTTCACGTCACGCTTCATCGCCCTTCGTAAAATGCAAAGATGAGTAAGGGTTAGACCTGGAGGGCGGCGAAAAGACTTACGCCTTATCTTCGCCCATGGAGGCGGCAAACTTCTGGTGCAGCCACGAGGAGGGCCCAAAGCTGCCGAGGAACGGGACGGAGCCGGAGGAGCTGGTCTTGGAATACTGGAACAGATGCAAATTACGGCAATGAACCAGAGAAGTCGCCGAAATCACAATACCTGCTCGGTACATGGGAGGTTGAAGAGCAAGTCCGCTTCGATCTGCCACAGATAAATGAGCCAAGGACGGAGGGTAGTATTGTACGCACCATGGTTTTTGACGCCGGATGGAAGAACGCGACGTCCTTGTTCTTGAAGCCGGAGAAGTAACTGTGCTCACAAGGTAGGTGTAATGACATTTCAATACTACTGGCGCTTACCACGATTTGATCTGAGCAAACGGAAGGTGAACACGATACTTGAACGCGTGAAACAAAAAATTAGGCGCGCACATCTTCCTCGAATCCGTAAGTGGTCTCGGGCGGGTCGCGCCCCCAGACGCCGTCGAAGTTCAAGGTTTTATCGGCGCGCGCTACTGCCGCAGCAGGTGCGATTAGCTTAGCTGTCGGGTACGCCTTCTTGAATTCGCCTATAGACATGTTCATGACATCACTTCGTTTCGGCGCGTGAATTTTTGCACCTACCGAGGAACAAGTGGTGAACGGCGTCTGCACTGATAATATACCTTCGAATAATGCGCTTTCAATGAGCAACGACACAGAAACGCGACCCGTCACGCACTGCACCGGCCCAAGCTCGTCGATCTTGGTTTTGGTCTCGGTATTGAGGGCCGTGGAGGCGAGGACCCACACGCCGCCATTCGACAACTTGATGGCGGTGGACCTGCCGCCGACTGGGAGGATTCCGAATCGCGCGAAGGGACTGGAGATGGTGTTTAAGGCGGTTATCTCGGAATTCGAAGTACAAACCGCGAAAAGGTCCAAACATTGCTTGCGACCTGGGGATATTATCAGTTACATTGCAGTGGGTTGCCGGGACCACTATACCTCGCGAATAACTGTGTCTGCCATCGGTGAACGAAATGGGAGTGCGTATATCTGGAAAAGGGTATTTGACGCATCAGTGACGGCATTCCACGTGCGGTAACATGGTTGAAACCAGAACACTCATCTCATCTCCTCCTTTCATAACTCCCAACGAACAGGTGCGACCCTGACGCTTGCAGTGCTCAATAGCATTCGTACCCGACGTCTTGCTTCGCTTAGCATGAAACATCAGAAAGATCCCATTCTCGAGTGCGAAATTCTCAAGTTGGTCCGGCCCCTCCAGCCCCAAATCCGCCGTATTAATTGCGACGCGTGAGAGGTTTGTTGCGACTTCAATAGATTCACCTTCTCCTACCATCGCTGCTTCGTGGAGCAATTTTCTCACCAGATTTCGCTGATCTACAAGAATTTTTTTTCAAGCCCAGATCTCCGGAAACCCGAGCCCAAGCACCGGGTTTCCGCGGTCTATGAACATTTCCGTTTATGGAGATGGTTCAAGGCACACTCCTGACTGCGCCGTTTTCTTTGACAATTTTTTATACGCTTCCTATCTATGTTGAACCAACCACACCTTGCAGCAAGTACAAGAGGGCCATATTTTTTTTTTCTCTACCAAACGAAGCTCGCGGGAGAAGAGTTTATTCTCGTCTCCGTTTTCAACTCCGCTTCCAGGGACTAGCTTAATGTCGATCCATCACATGGCAGATTGCCTCGAGGCCCGCGATCAAACAAATCTTTGTGTTTTCTGCTTCTCCGTTCTCCTCCGCCGTCTCCAAATTATCGAAGCGGACGACATTACGGCTCCCGCGGTTTTGGGCTGGACTTAAAAGTCCAGCGGCTTCGTTGCTACAATGTCCCATTTTTACTGCTTGCGATGGCTTTTAGGTGCACTCGATGCCCAGGCAGAGTCTTCAATTCCCGCAGCGCCCTATATCAGCATTATGGGCAGGCCCCCGACCATCCCTTCTGTTCCCCATGCCAGAAGTACTGCTACGACGACGCGGGGGTGGAGGCCGTTCGTATACCTCGCTTATCTGATCTCTTTCTTTGTCTTACTCCAACGCTCTAGCACAACGCTGCTGTCCATCCCCCGTTCAAGTGCACCGTGACGGGCTGCAAGGGTAAAACTTTTCTTACGCAGTCGTCCCTTGACGACCACTATCGCGGCAAGCCTGCTCACCCCAATTGCGACCGCTGCGGGAAAGGGTTCCTCAATAAGAGGGTCCTCGACGACGTGAGGTCTTCGGTCCGCCACACGGGACGCCTACTAACACCCCCCCTGCAGCACGTTAGCACCGACCATCCCAAGACTAAATGCTGTGGCCGTACGATCTTCGACGACGAACTACAAGAGCATTACCGCGAGTCTACCCATCATCCCAAATGCGATACATGTGGGATAGGCTTCAAGGACGACGAGGCGTATAACACGGTGAGCAATGAAGCCTGCAGCGATTGCAACTTTGTGCTCACCCTCTGCAATTTAGCACGCCGCCGAGGTGCATGCGGACCTTCATTGTACCAAGTGCCGACGTCAGTTCGCTACTAGGGTGGACCTCGAGCAGCACTTCAAGACCTCGAGTGTTCACCCCGAGTGCGCGCAATGTGGCGTCGGGTTTCTTAACGACGCCGCGTTCAACGAGGTTGGTCGATCACCTCCGTACCGAACATTTACATCTACTGACCATAATCCATAGCATCTGGCGGCCGAACACAGCTCTGTAACACCGCGCCTTCAAATCGCGCTGTCCCCGCTCAAGGTATACAACGTTCAACCATTCACTGCATCCCACTCACCGCCACCAGGATCTGCTCGCCATCGAAGATGTCCCTGGCGCGCCTCGCCTCGACACGCGGGCTCTCCCACCCCCTGGCGATGAGGTTCAGCACCTGTGGACGTCGACCGCAGTCAGTCTACTTACTCTCCCAATGCTTCGCCTTCGTTCATAATTTTATAACCGCTCATAGAACCAGATCGTCCCCAACCCTTTCGAGGTGGCGCCGTTCAACAAGCTTATGCCGGTCATGAACCCCCACTGGAAGGTTGGTGTACTTTGACCTCATCCACAACCAAGACTGACAAAATTCAGACGCCGGACGTCTATTACAGGTCCGGGTCTGGTCGCACCTCTGTTGGATGCGAGGTAATAGACGCCCAATGTTGAATTTGTTAAACCTTGACTTACGGCTTGTCCTTGCAGACGGCCAGCCCTCGTCTTCTCAAATTGGCGACGGAGGGCTTGAAGAGTCCCGAGGCTCGCCGCCAGGTTCGTTTAAAATAATCTATGAAGCTATCTTTTTCAACACAGGTCTTAGATCACGTTGGATGAAACTCCGACCAAAGCGCCGACCAAAGTGCCTCAAGCTGATCGTCTCAAATCGTGGACGAGGTAAGCACACCATTCTGCATAAGAGTCCGGACCCCCACTCACCCCCTTGACTTGTTCTCAGCCTCTCAAAACAAAGCTTGATGAGTGAATCGACCCCGCGAATTTCGGCGAACAGCAGCAATAGCAGCACCAAAACGATCTCGCCTCAGTCCTCGACTTCCTCTTTCCACTCCGGTTCCACTTCGTTTGCGGAGTTGTCGGAGAACTCGTCTGGCTCCGGCTTCGGTACGCAGTACCCCATCTCTTGCGGTTGGCTGTATTGCTAATTCTTTTCAACAGGATCGTTCCCTGCCAACCCCTCGTACGGAACCAATCGTTCCGCCGGCAGTAGCGTCCGTTGCATGTGTTGCAAGAGGGCGTCGAGCATCGAGCCCATGGCGGGGTTGTGCGGACACGTGTTCTGTAAATTGCGAGTCTTTTACTTCCGTCTCATCGCTTGCACTCGCAACATGCTCACCGTTCACATAGATGCATCACGTCGGCCGCAACTATTATTCAGCCCCAGGTGTGCCCCAAGTGCGGAACAACGACGGTGTTGTTTCCACTTCACCTCGATGATTGAACGCCGCCTAGCTGTTGTTACAAAAGTTTTGCTCCACGCTCTCGCTTTGCTGATGTATCGATCCTCTGATAGCGCTCTCGTGTTTTGCTTTGACCTCTTGTTACTCCCTCGAAATCTTGTACTCGTATCCTAAAATTGATTCATTTGCGACAATCCTCCGAACGGTTGAATAGCCGAGTCTGGGCCCGGCTCGCATCTTATCAGATTTCATGTGCACAAATCATTGTCCCCTCGCGATGTGCCGATTAAACGAGAGCGCCGCATGGCCATGATCGTCCCTTGGCGCTTCTCTCTCTTTTTAATTTATCGTGCAAGCTCTAAACCAAATTAGGGTCATTGGATAGAATTCAAGGCAAATACAACAATTTGAGCAAGGGCAAGAAACAAAGATCATAATTGCATTCCAAGTCGTAGTACCCATTGAGTACCTGTAACAATTTGTAAGCCTCCCTACTTCACCTCCTCCTCGACCGACGCGGGGGCTGCCGCGTCCGCGTCCGCCTGTGCCTTGCGTTCGCGTGTAATCCGACGACGCGCACCCGCAGCGGACTCGCGCCCCAACAGCTTCGTGCGGCCCTCGCGGTACTTCATGATGATGAGCACGACAATGACCGCGATCCAGTAAAACACGTAGGAGAGCACCGAGCCGACTGAGAGTGAATCAAATCAGTTCAACTGCGAATATAAGTGAAAATAAATGATGGTACTGACTCGTGGCGCTGTTCGTCCATCCGAGAATGGCGTTGAAGATACTCCATCCTTGGCCGTCGATGTTGTCCTCGGGGTTGCAGCAATCGAGATGCCAGACGCTGCCCTGAACACGGAAGCTGCCGGGTCCATCACCTCCACTGTCGTCGACATCACCGCCGAGCAGCTTGTTGAACGCGTGTTCTTCGAATGCCCAGACGGCACGGGAGAAGAGACCCGCGCCGATGAGAAGCAGAAGATTCGTCATGAGGATGAGGAAGACGGAGAGAGTGGTGCGCGACGCGAAGGTGTAGATAATGAAGCCAATAATGAGACCGCAGACAAGACCGACGATAGTTGCGATGGGGATGGAGGTTGCGGGCTGGCCGAGGGAGACACCGCCGACGAAGATGACAGCTTCCATGCCTGCGCAGGAAAAATCAACCAGTGTACTGAATAATAATAAAATAAATCAAGTTACCTTCGCGCAAGACGGTAATCAGCGGGAGAATGAAGAGGACCCATCTGCCGGCTTGCGTGCGACCGTCGGTTTGCGTCCCGGAGAATGCGCGTTCAAGTTTGACGCGCCACTTCGCCTTCGCTGGATGGTCGGAGGAGGATTAAACTATGGTTGAAATATAACACTGTTATTTACCGCGGTCCATCTTGAGCATGGTGACACCCATGACGAAGATCATGAGGGACGCAATCAGCTCGAATATACCTGGATGAGCGGTGAGCGTGGTGTTTAGACGGTAGATAAGCGGACAAACCTTCCCAGAGTTCTTCCGACTTTGCCCAGAGGTTGGACGCCTGTGTGAACCATACCGCGATGAAACTAAGGGACGAGAGTCAGTACAATGTATTGTGAATGAAAAAAACCTACGCAGCACCAATGGCGAGAGCGAGGAACAGTCCGAGACCAGCGCCGGCAAAAATCTAAATGTATATTCAACGTCAATCAACCAAAAGTCCCAACTCAACTCACCTGGATGCGGAGCTTGCGGATGAGTTACGTCGATGGGCCGGGTCGTCCTCAGGGTCGCTCGTTACCTCGTCCTTGCTGTCGGACGGGGAGTTGCTGCCCCCGATCGCGCCCCGTTGACCGAAACGCGCGGGGTCGTCGTGGACGATTTGCTCAGCGAGTCCAAGGAGCACAGAGACGATGATGGCAGCCTCGAGGGTCTCGCGGAAGACGATGAAGAAGATGGGGACGGAAAAGAGATTTTTGCCCATCGTGGGTGGAGAGCGAGGGACAGCGCAAATTGGGGATTTGACGCACGAGTTTATATGCGGGACGTAAACAGGAGTTCTAGCCCGCGGATAATCGATGATAAGATGAAGATCTAAACAGATAACACGGAAGCAGGAGATTCTTGTGCAATCATGTGGGACCATCGGGCCCAGTGCGGCAATTTTCGTGAGATGATATTTTTTTTCACCCGGCAGAAGATCCGGCAGCACATGTGCCGCTGCCTGAACCAATCGCTTTTGGTTTATCCTTATCTGATACCCCGATTGTCGCGCGAAGGCCTTCCGATCCAGGGCGTTTTTAAACCGGGCCCAAAAATCTTTCGACTCGATCCACCCACCATGCGGCCATCCTACCTGTTCCCCTCCCTTCTCGCAGCCCCCCACGCTCTTGCTGCCGTCCATGAAATTTGGTGGAACCTTACCTACGTCCAGGACGTCAACCCTGACGGTCTCCGCCCCTCGTCGAGTTATCGGCGTTAACGGGACGTGGCCGCCCCCGCCGATCGACATGCAGCAGGCCGACACCCTCGTTGTTCATGCCACAAATTCTCTCGATGCCGTGTCCACCCTCCATCACCATGGGATGTTCTTCAACTCTTCCTCCTGGAACGATGGTGCCGTCGGCGTCACAGAGTGGTTAGTACCCGCATTGGATTCGATTGACTTGATAATGACACCATACTTCAGCGGTATTCCTCCTGGTGGCCAGTCGACCTACAGCATCGACGTCAGCGGTTCAGGTCAGACGGGGAACATACTGGGTGCACGCACACGCCTCGGGGCAGTATGTTGACGGCCTACGCGCCCCCTTCGTCATCCACGCCACGAAAGAGCCTTACCACGTACGACGAGGAGTTCACCGTGGTTCTCGGTGACTGGTATCACGACGAGCACAGCGTCCTCATTAAACAGTTCGTGAAACATTGCCAACCCCGGCGGCGCCGAACCTGTCCCGGGTCAGTAGCGCGTTCGATCTTCGGAACATTTGACTCATCTCATTCACCAACAGACGCTGGGCTGATATACTTCGCCCAGAATGGCACCTACCTCGGTCCCAAGTCGGGAACATCGCCCTCTTCAGGAACGGCCGTCGGCTTCAACGAAAATGCGACGCTGCCCTTTGCGCCGGGAAAGACCTACCGGTTGCGCATCGTGAACACCTCGGCTTTCGCCATGTTTCTACTTCTGGATTGACGGCCACGACATGCGGGTGATCGAGGTTAATATCAAGTTTTGTTTCTTGGTTGAAAATTCAACACTGACCTGGTTTCAAGGTTGACGGCACGGACGTGGAGGAATACCCCCTCGATCTCGTCACCGTCACCGTTGCGCAGCGCTACTCCATCCTAGTGACGGCACGGAACGACACCACCGCCAACTGGGCCGTTCATTGCGAACATGGACACAAACATGTTCGACACCGTACCCGACTCCCTGAACCCGAGTAAGACGACTTCTCTGCCCTTCTCAGTGTGCGTTACCTGACCTGGCTGTAATGCAGACTCGACGGCGTCAATCACCTACGACCAGTCGCTGCCGGTCACCGATTCGGGCACCATCATTGCATACTCGGACGTCGATGATATCCAGATCGCCCCACTCGTGGCCGTGCCAGCCACCAGACTCCACCCGCACCATCGAGCTTGAGGTCCGTTTGTTTTCCTCGCGTCTTTGATACACGTTCATCACAATTTTCAGGTCTCGTTTGACACGATGGACGGACGGTACGAACCACGCCATGTTCAACTTGGTCACCTACAACTCTCCGCTCGTCCCTGCCGTCCTGAGCGCACTGACGCTGGGCGACAACGCAACTACCGCGGCAGCATACGGCCCACAGAGCTTTGTTGCTTGACCATTTCGACGTCGTGGATATCATCGTGAAGAACGGTGACGCTGGGAAAACATCCTTTGTAAGTGCTGGCCACTGATTTTACAACTTGTCCTTATCGTTGACCGTCTGCAGTCACATCCACGGGCACAAATACCAGATTGTCGCCCGGTCTTCGGATTATACGTCGGACGACCCGTCAGTGATCACCATGGCCAACCAGTCGAACCCCCTTCGCCGAGACACAATCCAGATCGAGAGCGGTACCTCCGCGACGCTGAGGTGAGCCTCCTATAATTCCCGGGGTATCTAGATACTGATACCATGACGTAGAGTCGTCGCAGACAACCCCGGTGTCTGGTTCTTCCATTGTCACATCGAGTGGCATCTCGAAGTTGGGCTCGCGATCCAACTCATCGAGGCGCCGCTGGTCGCCCAACAGCTCAACCTTGCCGCAAACGTCCCGAGTTATATCCAGGATAACTGCAAGGCGCTGGGGCTGCCTGTAACTGGGAACGCCGCCGGGCACGCCAGTGCAACTGATCTGAGCGGGCTGTCGCTGGGGCCGTATCCTCAGAACAACGGGTGGCATCCCAGGGGTGAGGGCGCGATGGCGGGTTGCGTGCTGAGTGCTGTACTGGGTGTGTATCATTTTTCTGCCACGAATTAAGACTGATGATCTTGTAGGGATGATGACTGTGGTATGGTATGCGCTCGGTGGACGTATCACGGAGGAGGAGGAGTACGAGGTGCGCACGGCGCTTGCGGCCAAGGAGAAGCGCGGACGGTTCTTCGGCCTGCTACGAAAGCGAAATTAGGCTGAGAGCTGGTGAAAAAAGGATCGATACAGATGTACGAAGTGACGCACCATGATGACCTTGGATTCTCTCTCCGTCGGGTCTGGTTGTAAAACCGTCGGAATAATGTCGGAGGGCAGCATTAGGCAGTATCTGGTCCGCTCCAAGCGACGGCACTCTTCGTTGCGTCGGCCGCCGCGGGCTTGATGGGTTTCGCTGGGATTATCCCAGGTTAACTCGCGCTCAGAGTCCGAGCATATTCAGAGTGCAACGTACGGCGAAAGCCAGGAACGGGCGGCAATGCGGATGACAAGTGAGCTGTCACGTGTCACGAGATGTGACTGAACGCGCCAAGTATCTGTGTTGAAATTCTCAACTGAGAGAGCCACGCGTTTCGTTGCGCTCTAAAAAACTTGAAGAGATAGGTATTACTGCAGAACGTCTTCCACTTTTTTATGCCTGAATTACCGACGCACTCTCAACTTAAGATAGGGTTGAAGTAGGGGAACGACTGTCACTTCGCAAAGAA
>JARKIB010000571.1:0-61719 GCA_029378385.1 Mycena metata
TCTTGAATCTTGAAGTTCTTCGCGTGTCTTGATTCAAGCACCGTAAACTGGACTTGCGCTGTTTCTGTTCCGTGTGATACTTGTCCATGCGGAATGGAGCGAGACGATGAAGAAGAAGGAAGAGGGCGCGGGAGAGCCTGGGTAGGTTTAGATGAGCTCGAGGGAAAAAAGTCGCCAAAAGCGGGTACTTGCAGGGTCCTTGAGGCAATAATAAAATATTGGCAAAAAGGGTTAAATGAGCTCGAGTGACAGCAGAAAAAAAAACCACTCCTTACAGCGTTTCTTGGAGCCGAGAATAAAATATTCCAAAAAAAGGGACTTCGGGAGGTACACTGACTTCAGGGTATTTGGCAGCGCAGAGGAGCGAAATGAAGCGGGTAGAACTGTCGAGGGGTTCAAATGAGCTCGAGGGAGCACAAAAAGAACGGTACTTACAGTGGTCTCGAGGCAGCAAGAGAAGATTCCAAAAAGTAGGGATTCAAAATTACCGCCAGTAGTACATGTTTGAACAATCTGAAATGGAAGTCAGTTCAGTATTAGTGAGAGGGGTAGGGGCATCTTGCCTGTTGTGCCCTCTTCCTCTCCAACGTCGTCAAAAGAAAGACAGGACCCCTGATAATAGACTTCGAGGCTAAGATCCCCCAAACTCCAGGAATCGGGGGCATTTTTTGTCCGGACACTTTTTGGCAGGATTGAGCGATTTTTTGTCCGGTTTGGGACCCAGCCTAGGGCTGCCGTAAGGCATCCCAAAACGGCAATTTGGAGTCCCACAGCTAAAAAAACCCAAAATCTCTTCCGCCGCGTGTTTTGCAGCCCTCTCAACGTGTTCGTCCAACTCCTTGTCAATCCTGGCCAGTTGAAGCAATTGTGGGCCCAAAAGTTAACTGAAACTCAACTGAAACTTGTGCTTAATTTCGAAAATTTTGTCCGGTTGGGACCTAGCATTTTGACCAACTCTGCCCGTTTTGTCCGGTTTGGACCTAGGTTTGAGGTCGAAATCCCAAAATTTTGTCCGGTACCGGACCTGGCCTCCAAGTCTATTATCAGGGGTCCTAGAAAGACTCTCGACGAAGATATAACCGCATGTTGATCCCATCAAATGGTACCAGTAATTTAGGCGCCCACATGGGCGCTTTCATCGCTGAACTGGTGGGCGATTTATTCAAAACGGACGAACAATGGAGATTGATTCAAGAACCTTGACGCGCAAACGTCCGGCTGGATGAGGAACACGTGGGTGTGCGCCGCACGCATTCTGTTTGTGGACATGGGTCTGGGTGAGACCGTACGGGTACGAGTTCCAGCGAGCTCGTGACCGTCTTCGACGTATCCACCGCGCTGTTCAGCATCGGCAGGAACATCCTCGGTGCGGGTGCGGGGAAGGAGAGGGGGGAGCGAAGACCGCAGCAGGGAGATCAGTATCGCCTTGGGGCTCAGTCGATCCACACATCCACGGTCGCGGAAAGCGGGTCCGCGACGCGTCCCAGCGCACTGCGCTCTGCATCTGCGTGCCCAGATACCCCGCATCGACGGTGGCGCCGACCTGAACCACGTTGCCCGCTGAGGTTGAGGAGCATGGGCGTGGTGACGATGGAAGCGGTGGCCGCGGCGACGGTGCGCGCAGACATGCGCGGCGACGTACGAGGAGTGCGGTGGTGATGGACGTGCGCGAGGAGCGCCTCGAGCACGGGGCGCGGGCCGGCGAAGACGGTCTGCGAGGGGCTGGCCCGCTGAAGCCCGCTATTTCGAGGCCTGTGACGCCGGCAGTGCGCGCCAGCGAGAGGGCGGCGTCGGTGGAGCAGCTGAGGGAGAGCATTCCGTGGGGGTGCCTGGGGTTTAGTCAGTATCATGCACCTTGAATAGAGTACGTAGAAGGAAGAGGGGAACACACCATCCTGGGCTGCAGCTCCGCATCGAACATCGCACGGCACGTTGCCACCGCCAGCGTCATCACGTCCGTCAGACTCAGCATGCCCGCAAGCACCAACCCCGCATACTCCCCTAAACTATGCCCCAGCTCGCACACCCCGCCCACACCCTCCCGAGCGCATACTCGATGGCGATGACGCCGGCGGGGGCGGCGAGCACCCCCTCGAAGGTGTGCAGGATTCTGCGCATTACCCCCGTTCGCGTTGCCCCCGTTGTCGTTTGTGAACTTCGCGCTGTCGACGGCGGTGTTTTGCTCAGCGAGCAATTGTGTTTTGAGCTCCCCAAGCTCCCCACGCTAAACGCCATCCTAACACCATACCCAACCCTCCTCGCCGTCGTCGTATAGCTCAAATCCCCCAGCTACAGCGCGGGGTGCGCCGCGTCCTCGAGGTGCGCGAGGAAACGAGAGAGGATGAGCGCGAGGGGGGTGTGTGGTTTGGCGGAGAGGGGCGATGATGTGGTGCGTGCGGGGGTCGGTTGCTTGCCGCGGCGGGGAAGTCGAGGTGCTTGAGGTTGTGCAGACGGAGGGAGGATGGGGAAGAGGAGGAGGAGGAGGAAGGGATGTACTTCGCGATGAGCCTAGGGGGCAGCGTCAGCGTCAGCGAAGAGGTATTGCGGTAAGAAGGAGGGAGGGAGGAAGGAGTAAAAGGAAGGAAGGCAGTAAGCAAGCAAGCAAGCAAGCAGTGATCCCGCACCAAGCAAGCCCTCCTCATCGCGGTGCCTTCGCGTTTAGATGCAAGCAAGTAAGCACCTTCGCGTCAAGATGTAAGCCACCAAGCCGCGTCGAGCACGCAAGGACGCACAAGTCACGCACGCAGGAACTGCATTGAGCAATCACAATCCCGCGTCAAGGGATGAGCAATCAGCTCCTCCTACTCCTCCGCGTCAAGCACTTCACAAAAAACGCAAACCCTCCCCAACGAAACACAAAAGAAAAACCACAACTCACCCTGCGCCTCAAAACTATTAACGCACCCCGCTCGCTCGCAACCGTCAGGTCCCAACGCGTCTTCGTGAGGATTCGGACGTTGATGAAAGAGAGCGAAATCGCGCTCTGGGTGAAGAGGAAATTGAGCTCGGTGGCAATGTCTTGCATCCTGCACATAGGTGTCAATCATCGCGTGGATCGCGTGGGTGCTGGGAGAAATGCTCACCTGTAAGAGCGCAGGAACGAGTCCCACCAGCCTTGCTGGGAGGCCTGCACCGCCGTCGAGTGGATGTTGGGGAACTTGAGGTGCTCGAGGTCGAACGTCGAGGGCTGGCGGCCAAAGTTGTATGCCCTGCTGAACACACGTAAGGCGATACTTCATACGCGTACGAGGACGAAGCCATGGAAACCTCTGATGATGGGGGCTGCGTGGACGAGGTTGGTTGAGGGCACTGTGAACCCTGTTCAGCAATAACCCGATGGAACGCTATGAAGGGGTGGACTCTCAGGAGTCCGAATTGTCCTGGCGCCATGCGGAGGAGCGGTAGGATTGGCAGAGGGAAACTGTGAGCCTGCTGTTCTTGTCAATGAGTCGTTCTTGTCAATGAGTGTGGTTGTTCAAGCTCTCGGCCGCCGAGTCCTGGATAAGAGGTAGAGTCGGGAAGGACACGGCGGGGGGCGGGGGCGATGGCGGCGCAGATGATTTGCGTCCTTTGGGTCATATTGACTCTCGCCGGACGAGAGCAATTGGAGCAGTTAATAGACGCGGGGAGGCTGGAATTGAGGAACTGAAATGGAGCACCAATAGGACAAAGGGAGGCAGCATGAAGATAATATATTGCATTAGTAAGTACATTCAAACGATAGACGGAGTTGATAAACCACCAAGTCCACAGGTTGGGGTACCCCGGAGTCCATGGGCAGGGATGCCCAGGATAAACCACAAAGCCCACAGGTTAGGGTACCCGGGAGTCCATGAGCTGGGATGCCCAGGATGTAACAAAAAAAGCGCAAGCTGGGCGGCTCAGCAAAAGACCACAAGCTGGGCTGCTCGGGGGCACGATGCCTGGGGTGGCATGTGGAAGAAGATCCATGGGTTGGGATACCCGGGAATAAAGGCCACAGGCTGGGATGCCCGGAGAAAGACGCTCACAGGCTGGGATGCCCGGAGAAGAGAAGGAAGAAACGGGCGTTGCTTGTGTTTGGGTTTCAAAGCTATCGCCTTCCGTCCTGCACTGCTTGTGCTCAATCATGGACAACGATATCGTGCTGGTACACCCTGTCGACTTGGCGCCGGCAGACCATTCAACCAAAAAAGACTATGCCCGCAAATACCATCTTGTGGACCCGCCCTTCAACGACAATCTCAGGCATGAAGAACGACGCGCTGTACGCTAAGATCTCTCTCCATCGACATCTCCAGTCACCACATCTCTGCAGGAAGTTTTAAAATATCTGTGCAAAACTCCTCGTTTATCAGAACCCCAGAAGTGGGCGGAAGCACTTTCAAAACGCGTATTTCACGAAATGAAAGTCGATCCACAATGGAGGTCTTCCCACACATGTCCTGTGGGTGTGCAGGCTCCCAGTAATGATTCCCTTCTTAATGCTGCTTTAGATGTGTATGGATCCACGGCCTAGTATTCTGCTGCTCTGTTCATGCAAGTTCCGAGCTTACCATCTGGTGCGTAAATTTTGTTCTAAGCTATTACTTCCACTGAAGCTCCAAAACAGTCATGCATGCGAACATGGCACATAACCCAAGGCAGAGATGAACTCATTAAATGTAAGTCTGCAGTTTTTCCCTTCTCGTTGTCTTTATCTGGTTATTCAACTCTATCTCAGGTCCGCAATGTAACGTTCGCACCAAGCCTGTCAACATAAACTGGGTTCTAATGCCCCCAAGTGAGAAGGAAGAGAAAATGAAAAACAAGAAGAAACAGAAACATTCCAGCCCGCAGCAAAAGAAACGGAGTGCTGAACGTCAGCAGTTTCGAGAGCAGCAAGGCCTTTATTCCCGTTGATTGTACCTCCATACTTTCTTCCTATCAATCTAACTCTTTGACCTACCCATCCTTGTGCCCCTCTCATTTGCCTAAGATCGTGCACATCTGGTTCAATGGCCAATCCCGGATTGCCTATAAACTGTGCGCCGCCCATCTGGGTCCCTTGTCGAAGCGAGTGTTTGCAGAACGAGGGAAGGGCGCTCTTGTACCTTTCTCTTCATCGTAACTTGCACAGATTGCACTCCTCATACTTCCTCGTTGCGCATTCGTCGAATCTTCCGGTGGGCGCTTAAATCGTTGATACTATTTGATGGGATCAGTCTCGATCTTGCCTTCCTCCAACATCGTCGTCGAAGACTCCCGTTTCGTACAACGCGTTTGCGCAGCGCAGCACTCAAACTCTCGCCATCCAGTCTCCCCCACGTCTGCTGCTCACGGCGCTAACGGACGCGAGGTTGCTGATGTGGGGTATTCGCGGACGCGCAGTTGGCCTACCAAGAGTTGGGGAATTTTATACGGGCGCGCGGTGCGTCTGTGTTTATTTGTCTTCCAGGTTCCATAGGGCTGATGCAGAGGCAGCTCATGCGGAACACGAGGACTCTCTGTGTTCCGAGCCCACCCTGATACCGCCGTGCGCCGCCTCGCGTCTCGCGTCGTTCAACACGCTGCTTTTTAAGGAGCTCATGACTTACTTCACAACGCGCTGGCCCATCTGCTGGAAAAGTCAGGCGAGAGGGATTGAATACGGTGCGTTTTCATTCTTTCCGCATTTCTGTCTGAGTTCGAGTCGATTCTACATACCTCCCTTCCCCTTTCTCTCCAATAATCTGGTTGTTTATCCTCCCAACGCGCACCGTACTCATCTACCTCCCCTTGCAGTTCTAATCGTGGCCGCCGCAACAATGAATTTCATCCTACTCTGCTTTCCTCCTCTCCTCTCCAATCCCAGCGACCTACCAGCGCATCTGGCGGTACGCGACCCACCTCGGCGTCGCGCGCACCTGGGACTCTGCCGCGGGCACGGGAGGAAGATCTAGGCAGGGAAGGACGACGCGCAGCCTCGGAGTTTTAAACCCTCCCCGTTCCCACTGCGTGAACTTTACGCAGAAACTACACAGGTGCGTTCTACTCCTCTTTTTTTTACATACGGCGCCGTGTCGCCACTGTACGTTGTGCTCTACGTGTGAAAGCACGAAGCAAACGGCGTACGGTTGGCCGTCGACGAGAGACGCGCCGCGGTGAGCAACAACGACGCCATTTGTACCCCACTCCACTCGTGCGGCGTTGGTTCCACCCGCGTGAGCCTATATTTTTGCCGTGTCGAGGTTGCCTTCGGCTTCACGCGTTGTTTTTGAGCGTCACCACGCCGCCCCTCAATCTCTTCCCTCCCACCTTGTTCACCATTCCTTCGGCCAATTTCCCTCTACTTCGTCTTCTCCAATGCTCACGCGTTCTCCAAACCCGCAGGTCTCCCGCGCTCAATTCAGTAATAATTATAACCATCCTCATCCCACGCCCCGAGTTTTGGTGGCCGAGGCGCGGAATATGTATCTGGATTGGGTGAGTTCGCACCCTCGTTTTTCTCGCGTTCTTTCGCGTTGGTGCGCAGAGGAAATTTTACGCGGGAGGGGAGGTATTGATGCGCCGATGCGCAGGCGCTTTGTTGGTATTCGGGGAAGCCGGTATGCAGGCTGCTGGTAAGCGAGGAGCGGCGTTGGTGACGGGCATGTGTGAGGCCACCGTTTGTACGCGCCACGTGGGCGTGGGCACCGCCGGTCGGGACGCGCGAAATTCAGCGTGTTTCACATTTGTTTGTGGGGGGGGGGGGGGGGGGGCCTGCGCGCACGTCGGTGCATGTGCACTTTCCGGAATTTGAATCTCGCGGGCCGTGCGATGCGCGCGTTGTGAATGTGCGTGTGTCGTGCATTGCTGGCATGTACATCTTACGTCGTGGCAGAGTTTGTGCCCGCATCGGCGCGTTCTTCGTTTTCGTCGTTTCGGAGACCCACGCACGCCCTTATTTCTACAAAAACTTCTACTCGTTTCCTTTTACCCTTCTCTTCCCAATTCCGTGCCACTCGTTCCCTTGCTGCTTTTTTTCTATTCTATTTAGTTCATTTCTCTTACTTCGTGCTCGCTAACTCCTCCCACAGTAACACCCCCGCCTTCATCAATGCCACCTGAATCGCAGCCGCCGGCTCGCTCATCCCGTTCGCGCACACCGTGATGCGATGGGCCGCAAGGTTCTCGTTGGGTATCGTTATCCGTGCGTACGCGTTTCTGTTTTGTGCTTTTGAGGGGAGTGGAAGTGGAGAAGGGGCGCCGGTTGGACTTGAGGGCGCGCCGACGTGATCGCGAAGATGGGCGGAAGCGATGGTGGCGGTCGATTTTGGTGTGCGCCTGGGGGCGTGCCGCGCTGACTGAACCGACTGCTCCGTCGCTGCGCGCGTTGTCCTTCCTCGTCGCCGTTCGTGTCCTACACACAGCTTCCATCTTTCCCCTTACCGTTTTCTTCTCCCAAAGAACTAGCTGACGCCTCTGTTTTCCCAATACAGCATCTCCCTCCCCCAAAAAACCCTCCCACACCAAGGGCGTGCGGGCTGCGGGGAGGTGAGTACTCGTTCTTAATTTACTATTCTTTTTCGGATTTGGAGCAGAGGTGGGCATTTTGGCGGAGCGTCATCCGAGCTCGACATGATCGACCTCGCGGATAAATTGCAATCCCGACACCGACTCCGCGCGATACAGCAACGCCTCCGCCGAGCGCCGCGCTACGATCTACCAGAGTCGGGACAGCACTACGGTGAGCGCCCGGTGCAAGGCGTTGTTGCACTCGATTTGTGAGTTTACCTTTTCATTTACCGATATACCTTTCCCTTTCCTCTCGGAACGTCATAATAACAACTCACCTCCGCCCACAGACGAAAAGACCCAACAAGACGCCTGGTTCGCACCGCCTCCCACCTCTGGTGCCGTCGCGGACGCTTCCCTCGGCGGTGTAGCCCTCCGTGTCGTCGCGGGGATGGTCGGCGCCAGCATGGGCGTCGTTGCTGCTCCTCCCGCTCCTGCTGCGCCGGCCGACACCGAGGCTGCGAACGCGGGCAGAGGAACGTCTACGCCGAATGGTGGGTACCCACCTCCCACCTCCCTCCCCTCCCCTCCCTCTATTCGTTCAAATAAATGGGGGGAAAATGATGCTGACGGACATAAAATAAAACAGGAACGAATGCAAACCAATCCGAATTTCGTATTTTCCCGTACCACGCGCCGCACCTCGTCCCCTTCGAGGCGGCCGTGCGTGCGCTCAATCCCGCGGGCGCGGTGTTGGTGCGGAATGCGGCAGTGACGGCGGCGGTAGGGAGGGTGTGAGTGTTATTTTCTTTTTCTTTTTCTTTTTCTTGTGGACAGAGGCAGAGGCGGAGAGAGTGGGCCAAAAATGCATGCTTAGTGCCACCCACTCAGGAGCGGTCGAATGGGGCGCGGGCCTTCATTCTACCTTCCGTTTGTCTTGCGCGCTCGTAGAGTCCGTCGACTGCGAGCAGTAGCGAGCAACAGCTCCCTCTTTGCGCGCCTATCTTTCCATCGGGTGACGAAGATGGCGCTGTTCGCTTTCATTCGTGCAACTTTAATTGATTGATCGTCGAGCGCGAGTGCTGCGACGCACCTTCCTTTCATTCCCCTCTCTCTTCCATTTACTTCCGTAACCTTGACCAGAACGCTAACGTGCATGTACCTTCTAGCCCATCCTCCCACCAATCCCTCAATCTCGACGCCGAGACGCGCATTCAAGTGCTCGCCCGGACCGCGGACCTCCCGGGCGCGGAGAAAGCCCAATGCGGCGCGTTCATCGTACGCATCTCTTTCTAACATCCTCTATTCCCCTCTATCCCCATCCCATCCCATATCCCGTTGGCTATTACCTCTTCCGCTTACCTGTCGGATATCTCAAACGACTGCTGACACACGCACCTACAGCGCACGCCTCCCTCTCTCGTCCTGTGGGCCCCTCAAGTCGAATCCCTCATCCCTCTCGTAGCCGAATTCGAGGAGAAGCTCTTCAAGTACGATTGTACGGCTTCTGATCTCCATAGCTATTGTCGTATGTGCCCCTTTTTTCTTTGGTAAAACTACATATCGCTGATTCTAATTCAGGCCATCTACCACCGCTCGTTGGCGTCATAGTCGCACACTCGCCGGCCCTCGCACTATCCCTCCTCTTCTCGATCTGAATCCACGTATGTGGGCTCTCCTCCAATGTCCGTTTCGCCGTTGCCGCCCATCCCTGGGCACCTTGACCAACCTTCCACGTCCACGGTCGGATCCGGCTCGACGTCCCGGCCAACGGCAGATCGTCGCTCTTTGCGAAGCTCGCACGGGTCCCCCATGAACCGCTCTCTTCCTACTGCAGACAATCTTCGTCTTCCTCGCGATTCCCCCCGATCGTCGAATGAGGGACTACAAGACGAATTCGATCTATTCGCCAATCTTCCCCCCATTCCCCCGCAAACCGCTGTCACGGGTCTTCGTACCGAGAGTGATCGCGAGCTCTATAGCTTCGTTGACCGCTTCCGCTCCCTTGTTTCACAAATAAACCGGAAGGCGGAGGACGGCGCAAACATCGCATCGCCCACCGAGTCGAGTTTCTTGACAGACCCGACATTCCGCTCTGTGGTGGGCTACGACGAGTTTGGGCGGCCGTACCCGCCCGACGACCACGTCCGCATCCTGAACTCGTACATCCGGCGCATGCCCACGATCGAGAGCATCGGCTCCCGGGAGATGGCAGGGACGGCCAGTGTCGCGGCGTCGAGTCTGTACCAGGAGCAGATACGGAACCGTGCAGGCAGCCTACACACGAGTGCCAGTCTGCACACGCTGTCCCGGCCCCCGACGCGGAGTGCGGTGGACCGCGACGTGCACAGCGAGACGTCGAGTCGAGCGGGGAGTCTCAGCCTCGCCGCGGTGGAGCTCCTCAATGCAATGGGGGGTGAGCTCGTCGATCGCATGCGGCGGAGCGACGGCGAGTGCCTCGAGGACAAGGCGATGCACCTTGCAGTCGAGGAGATCTACGAGGATAGCGGGCGCAATTACCGCCCCTGGGCGTGCAACGGGAAGAGTCTGCGCATTGGCGAGATCATCCTCATCATCAACTCCGACACCATCGTCCCCGAGGACTGCTTCCGCGACGCCGCGCGTGAGATGTACGAGAGCCCGGATTTGGCGATTATCCAGCATACCTCAAGAGCTTCGAATCCCAAAATCTCTATTTTTTCGCAATATTTTATTTTGGCCTCAGAGACCGCTGTAAGTACCCTTCTTTTTACTCCCCATCGACCTCATTTGAACCCCCCGACAGTGGTATATATTCGTTTTGCCCCTCCGCACCGCCGAATACCCCCAAGTCGGTGTCCATTCTCGAAATACCTACTTCTTGGCGATATTTTATTCTGGCCTCAGAAACAGCTGTAAGTACCCTTCTTTTTACTCTCTATCGACCTCATTTGAACCCCCGGACAGTTGTATGTCTTCGTCTCCCCCTACGGCATCGCCGATTACCCCCAAGTCGGCGTCCATTCTCAAAATACCTATATTTTTTGGGTGATATTCTGGCCGCAAAGAAACAATAAAATTTGGCCGAGGAGGAGTTGTTTGCGGGGTGCAGACAAAAGTGCGTTTGCTGTTCCTCTTGAAGTTGTTGTGCACGGTGCTGACTTGCGCTTTACAGTGCATGGACACTCCGGTCGCGCTTGGTAGTAATAGGCTTGCAGCTCATGCGGAGAGGCAGTAGCAGCGGATTGGCCAATCTTGTAATAGCTTAGCCTCTCTCTATAGTTACCTCCTCTTTTGCACTGTAATTGTACAAGTATCTGGTCTATGCAGGCGGGAGCTTAACACGGGCGCTTAAATCATTGGTACTCATTGATGGGATCACCTTCCTTTCGCTTTTTCAACCAGACGCCACTTTGACCTCAGGCTGCATCGCGATTTTGTACGTTTCCACGTGCATAATTTCATGGTATTAACTCTTGTCGGGTCCATAGCATGGAAAACGCCCTCAGCCTTGCCAACCAACTACTTCTGGACGTCCCTGAGCTAGCAAACAACCCCACATTCAAGCGTCTGAGAGATACACTTTCTCGCTCTCCCAGCCTCTCGCCCTCCATCCAGTCTTCTCGATCTCCTACTTCTGGCTCCGTCAACCAAGATGGCGAAGACTCAGATAATGACCCATTCGGAGGCGATCTCGCCGACCTTTCGCCCCCACCCTCGCCTCGCCCCACCCAGGACGACGGCTCGCCCTCCGGGGCTTCACCTTCCTCGTCTGCAAAAAGAAAACGTGCCCAGGATGATGATGGACCAGAGGAAGAGGAAGAGACGTATGCTGGTAATCGCCGGAGTTCTCGCAAACACCGAGCAATGCCTCAACCCGTGAAGGGCCGCCAGCGTAAGGGAGGCAGCGGCAGCAAAGGATGCAAAGAAAAGCGTAATGCCAAGGGAAAGGCAACGGCACGAATGAAAGACAGGGTGGAACGATTAAATCGGATTCGAGGAGGGATGGGGTCGGAAACTCCAGCGGCAGACAGGGGCCCTGGGGATCTCAGAGGTGGAGAAGATCGAGATGACAGTGACGACGACTACGTAGATGCGAGGTGCTTCGGTCTCGACTTTCTGCTCCTTCTGCTGCTAATTCTGTACCATCTAGTTCGCCTTGTAAAGGAAAGAACAAGGCCTGCGACCCAGATTTTACCGACTTGGGGACGCCACCTCAGACCACGTCTCGTGGCGGCCAACTCATCAGCGCTATTGCCAAGGTCGCTACCTCGGACGCAGGTCGATGTTACCTCCAAGACTTTATTGCTGAGCTTATCAAAGACCACGAGACCACGGTTTCAGCGACCCCAATACCAGATGTTCATTGCCTGGCCTCTATTGTCGATGTCGGTAAACAGGGAAGAAAAATGCTCAACAGAAGCAAAGTAGGAGATTTCCAGATCCTTCTCATGTATCTTCGCTTCCGCCTCGCAGCGCATAAGTAAGATTCTCTTGTCTCTTTCCTTGCTGGGTCTCCCATGTGTATGTAGTTGTTCACTGCTTCAAAAAGACATTGCCGCCCGAATGTGCGTAAGTCCACAGACCATCACGGAGTGGATGGGCAGGGGAACCAAAGTCGCTTACTTAGCGGGCGGAGGTACCTACGTCGCTCTTCTTTCGGTTTCAGACACCAACTAACATATTCTCAGGCACATTCTATATCCTCCTCCTGATTGCGGCTATGGGTCTATCCTCCAAAGTATTGAGCACTCAGGGGGATTACTCGTCGGAGGACATCTACAGTGCCGCTAATGCACTTCGCAATCCCCAGCGTAATTTTCCTGTCTTTTCTAGTACAGTTCAGTGGCTCACTTGAGTTACTTTTCAGCGAATGATTCTTGGGGGGCGTCTGTAATACATACAATAATACCGCAGATTCAGAAATTGCGCAATGACCGACGTCTCACTACCATTCTATCCTACGGCTGTAGGGACCTCGCCCCTACAGAAATCAATCATCAGAGTCGTTTTCATGATGTTAAAATTGACTTTAGAAACGTCGACACGAATGATCTTATTCTCCGTCAGCTTTACACTAAGTGAGTTTGGCTTCCTCTTATCACTGCATGAAGTTGATGATGCTCTAGTGCATATGTTCTACATGATCGTTCTGCCCTTTGGGACAGAATTTACCTGCTAGATGTTCCCGGAAGGCTTCAAATAAATAAGCCTGCTACACACGTCCTCCACACTGCAGTTAAAATTCCAAAAGGAGAGTGTGCAGCTCCTGAAGATCCACAGGAGGCCAAAAAGTGGGTAGAGCGTCAAAGGCAGTTTGCTGAAAATGGCAAGAAGGTCACTTCGATCGGGGAGCTGTATGAAGAGGTAAGTTTAATCGTTTGCGTTGTCTTTATGGCGTAACGACTTGGAGTAGCTTAACGCCCTTCACATTCCGGGGCTGCAAGAAGAGCAGACCTACATAAGATTCGACACGGCGATTTGCAAAGGGTAAGAATTCGCCTTAATTTACGCTGTTTTACTTACACGTCAAGAAGGGATACGGTGTCAATCAAAGGAATGTCTGAGCACGAGGAAAAAGACGTCGCATTAGTGCTAACAGACATGCTGGACGTCCTTGGGCCAGAATACCTTGATACGCTCCCAGATCTCATCAATGCCGCACTAGGAGATGGCCTCAAAAAACAAGATTCCCGCTCACCCGATTTTACCATCGAGGCTTTACATCTTGAACCGGCATACAATAGGTATACCGAAAAGGTGAGCTACAGTTTCAAGCGACCTGCCAGCAATCATTCATTTTTCTAAGGGGCATGGAGCACCTACCAACACCGTTCACCCTCATTATATTCGAAAAAGGCACGTTGCCCGAGCCAACCACGGCCAAAGAATTCCCTGGGCTTCCAAAGAGATCACCAAGGACCCTGAAGCGTATGCTAGCTTGGTTGATGTCCTCAGCGGCTTAGTCGAATATCTTGCCAATAAGGTACCTAATTTTCCTCTCTCTTTTATTCCGTCCTCTGAGGCCCCTACAAAGATGTACCTCCATCGCCCGGGTTTCACCCAGGAGCTTGAGGCCTACGTCGGTATCCTCCCACATAACGCTCATTGCCCGTGGGCACCGTTCGGAGGCATTGTGGTTAACCTAAATGCCTGTTCAGATGCGCACCTCGACCCGTTAGACCTCAAAAAACAATGTGTGGTGATTCCTCTCATGAGGGACTGTATCGGTGCAGGCCTCGTTCTTCACGAGGCACGCTTAGTCCTGGATTTACACTCCGGCGACGTCGTTTTGTTTCCTTCGGGCAGATTCACACATTACAACCTTCATTACCAAGGAATTCGAGCGTCGCTTGTTTTTCATACTGATGGCGCCAGCCGACAATGGACTGAAGGCAAAGGAGGCAATGGCTGGAGAGGTGCTTATGGGGCTCAGATGGAGCCTCGTCCATCTTCGAGTCACACCGAGCCCTAGCATGTAGAATAATATCGTAGAATAATGTTGTACTAGATTTCCTTTTTTGGACCAAACTCAACTTTGATGACAACCGTCCGCCTTCACCTTCAAAGCAAACCTCCTGTTTACTTGCGTTTGCGGCTCGTACACGGGAAACCAAGGCGGGAAACTCAACGGCAAATTGGACTCTTCCTCGGCGCTGGGCCTGAGCGCCGCGCACCCGCTGAGAGAGGAGCTCGCGAGTTTGCGTGCACTTGTTACGCGGTTTCAGGTGCGTTTCCCTCTCACTCCTCTACTCCCGTCATAATTATTTAAATTTTTGTACTTTCACTTAGAACGAATCAACCTCCAACACCACGCCCTCGCCAGCAGCACCCCCAACACCCGCATCGCACAGCTCGAGTCCGAGAACGCGCTCCTGCAGACTGAGCGTCGGCTTCTGCACGAACATCCCCTACCGATACAAATGGTGATGGGAATGCGCCGCAGACGATGACAGAGCTAATGTTAATCCTCCGAGTCTCCCTCCGACGCCTCCCCACCAAGCTCTCCTCACCGAGGACGCACTCCGCACAGTAACTATACGCCTCGTCGAGTCGGAGGTGCAGCTTCGCCGCGCGAGAAGGAGGAGGTGGATGCCCCTGCTGCGCGGGTCCGGGGACGGGTGCACATAGCGCAGTTGGATAGAGACTCAGAGTTGGTGAGGAGTATGCGAAGCTAGGGGAGGCTGGAGCGCGAGTACCGCGAGCACAGGCCCGAGCGCGAGCACGAACAGGACAATGGGCAGGCACAGGGACGAGCTGGAGACGGGACGCACAACAAATATACGAGTACTTGAGCTCATTGCCTCGGTATCCCCCCGGGTTTGAGTATGAAGGCAGGAAGAGGAAGACGCGGCCTGATACCGACAACGCGATACCAGCACCCGCCTTGCCGTACGCCTCACGCAGCGGCTGCGGCAACTGCGCCTGGCCGCGCCTGGCCGACGATTATCCCATCCATGTATTGTTCCTTTCGCCCGAGTGCACGCAGAGACGGCGCTTTCCCTCCTCCTCCTCCTCCTACCCTCTTTATTCGATCTGAAGGCAGAAGAACCTACACCGGACGTCAAGCCGACATCCACCCGCTGCGCCACTGGCACAAGTCACAGAACCGCCCCGCGCCCCCACGCCCACCCACCCTCTCCTCGCGGACCTCGCCGCCGCGAGCAAGCGCTGCGACGCGTTCCGCGGCAGAAGTTCCTTTCCTGCCCCTGCCTCTTCATTGCAGCGCACAAGACCTTGCCCCGTGAGCAAGCACTACGACGGCCTTCCGCGACTGTCACGTCGCGCCGCAGGAGTTGTGCCACCCACCTTCGCCGCCCCATGTGCCAGTCACAGAACCGCCGACACCGGACGCCGACACCCACCCGCCGCGCCCCCACACCCTCTCCTCGCGGACCTCGCCGCCACATGACGCGCTGCAGGAGTCGCGCCGCCCTAAACACGTGCTCTTCCTCCCCCGCCCTCCCTACGCCCACTAGCCCACTGCCCACGCCCACACGCCCGCTCCTCGCCGCCGCGAGCAAGCGCTACGTCACGTCGCGCTGCAGGAGTTGCCCGCCCACACCCAGCCCCGCGACGCCACTGGCACCAGTCGCAGAATTGCCCCGCGCCCCCATGCCCACTCGCCCACCCTCACTACCAACCTCCAGCCCTACACCGCTGTCTCAAAGCTCCGGACCCTGAACCTCTCACCGCATGCCACGTTCTCGTCTCACTTGGGCTTTGTTCTTCCTTGGCACAAGCTTGGGCTGTTTTCTTGCGTGGAAGAATGCGGCTGGATGAGGCGCCGCTTTGTCTTGGTTTCGAGGAGGATTTTTGCGGCGAGGGAGAATGGTGGGAGGTGATGAAGGGCGGGGGTGTTTGGGAACGGTGAGTGGTTTTTTTTTACCTCTTCTATTTGGAGTGTTGTGCGTTTGCAAAGTGGGCGTACTGTTCCTGTTCACGTCGCGGATGCTTGATGCCCCGGGGGCGGCCTCCCTCGCGAGACCCTCTATCTGGTTTATTCTCTTTTATTATATTCTCGCGCGATGCTAATAAAACCCCTCCCCCACAGGAACCACCCCCGGCCACTTTCTCTGCGAAGTCGACCCCTCCGGCTTCGGCAACGGCGAATTCGAAATAACGACTTCCTCTTCAAACAACAGCTTCCCCCAAAACGGCCACTGTACATCGTTGGTGTGGGATATGTGAATGGTGAGTGATTTTTGCGGTCGGCTTCTATACGACGGGGAAATGGTAGGCATCTACGTCTGCACCGATACACACGCGTCGGGATCATGTCGGAGATACGATGTGACGTCGCCACGGACGCTGCAAGCAGTCTCTGCCGCATTCGCACCGTGCTTCGGCGATATATTGCTTCCACCAACCCATCTCTTCCTGTGGGCGATGCGCACTGTCCCTTCAATTATTTACCGCTATATACTAAACGTGCTGGCTCACGCATACTTGGTGTGCGCCGCGCATCGCTCCCACGATTCCCGCGACCCCTAACCCTCTCACGCTCCCTACCTCCCTTCCGTCCTGCTTCCGCATTAAAAATTACTAACACATCCGCACCGCGCAGGAACGACCTACAACGCGACCGACTGCATCTTCAACCTCACCTCGCCCAATGGCGAGCAGCGGGGCCGAACGGCGATGAGTACGTCTTCTTCCCCTCCTTTGACTCCAATTTGTTTTTCTTTCTATCCACCTTTCACTGTTTTGCATCTTCAGCCGCATTCGATACGCGGATACCCACCTCGCATCCTTTCCTCTCTTTCTCCTTGCGAGAACGGGGACGATGTGATTCCAAGTAGGCGAGGGTGGCGATACGTCGTCGATACTTTCGCCATGGTGGAGATTTCCTTCAGTGTGATTTTCGCGAGGACGGCGTACTCGCCCTCGTGGATCGGTTGGCCATCGGATTGCCTTCTTCTTGGTTTCTTTGCGGGAAGTCAAGGTCGAGGGACAGACGAGGGCGCTCGGGCTCGTCCACGTGGTGCTCGTGCCGTCGTCCTGGGCGCCGCTCGTCAGAGCACGGGGAGCCTCTCGTCACCAGCTGCACCCGCCAACTCTTGTGCTTCTTAATCACACTTTATCCACATTTTGTTCCTTCCGGCACCTCTGCCACTTGATTTTCCGGGGCGTTTAGCAGGCTCAGAATGAGAACCTTTGGAGGAGGATGAGCATCATGGTGCTCGCCCGTACTTGAAACCGGGTAAGATGGAGAGTACGGGGAGAACGAGGAGAGGCGCGCGTGCTTTTCCACTCGCGCCCGTCGGCCGCTGCCTTTATTTTGGGGTTCTCTCGATGACGGAGACGATGAGGAATGAGCTGCGCGCTGCTCGCCCTTCTCCTCGTATTCGCGCTTGTTCTCGCTCGTCCTGGCACGCGTATTTTATCCCATTTATCCCATTTCATTCATTTCCTTTTCCGCTGCCAGACTCCTTCCACAATAACAATGTAAAATAACTAACACCCTTCATTCGTAGATTTGACTACGCCGGCTACTTCGCCGGCTGCTCCCGCACCACCAACAGCACCGCCGGCACGGTCATCAAACCTGTGCAGAGTGCCAGGCTGAGTATGATTTTGAGTGTGAATGGTACGTGGTTTGGTCTTTCTTATTCTCTGCGTATTCCTTCGTATTGTCTGCGTATTCGGGTTTTGGAAGAGTCGGGCGAGACGGCGAGGAGGATGGAGACGATGGGGGAGGATGATAGCGTCCCGCCGATTACGGTGTGGGAGGAGAGCGCGTCGTCCACGGGGTCGGAGCAGGCACAATCGTGGGGAGCTGAGGGAGCTGACGCGTTCGAGGGGATGTGCTGCACAGCCAGAATTGTGCGGTGCGGGAGCGGCTCCAGTGCGCCTCGTGGAAGGTGCATGTACGTCTCTTGGAGTGGGCGGGAGGACACGGGGTTCGATGGTGGTGTTGGTGCGTGAGCGTCGCTGGGATGCAAACGAGGAGGCAGTAGAAGTTTTTTGCTTAACATGTACGGCGAGCAGCAAGATCTCACGAGCTGCAGCATGCATTGAGTGTCCTTTGTTGGGGGGGATATCTACTTCAAGTAGGAATAGCAATCCACTGTATGAAGGGGTTCAATTCCTTGAAAAAGTCTGAAAAGGTGCAGCTACACAAACTGGGAAGTTTGGAGCCAAAAAACTGCGGTAATAACCGCGGTTAATTCGCGGTATACCACGGTATTGAGAACCGCGGGTATGGGCCTACTACCGCGGTTCCATACCCGTCATACCGTACCCGTTTCGGGACGGGTACGGTGTCACGGGTCACGGGTACGGGTCAAACCGGATCCACCCGCGGTATCACCCGTGCCGTACCCTAGCCGTGACCGCAGTTTAGATTTTTTTGGGTTCCTCCACTGGTATGTCTGTCTGTCTAATTTCCGACTCCAATGTCAATTGGCCCCTCGATTTTAGCAGGTCGAGCGCAGGGACCGAACACTTATGGCCAAGCCTAGCTTGAATAAAAACTAACTCGCGATTGGATCATTAATTGTTAGGCGCCTTTGACGCGAGGCCCCTTGTCCTTCCAGTCACTCTTCCGCTGCGCACCGAAGGAGAGATAATATTTTACTCGGGATGTCGGGACAGTACAAGACAATTTCACTGTTGGATCCTGTGTTCGAGCTTTGTTTGGCTGTCTTTGCACCACGTGATCGCGTTCCTCCTCTTCCTCTTCCTCAACGTCGAATTATCGTAAGTCTTCTCGCCTTGCTCAGTTATTCCTTATAACACTTTGTATAGGCGTCTATCGCGTGTAGCCTTCGTTTCTTCCTGTGTCGATTTGTACTTCGGTGAACCGGCTTCATTCTTGTTTCAGCTTGTTTTCTCCTTCCTCCTCCACGTCTCTCCACGTAAGTTTTCTCGCCTAGGTCAATTCTTTTGTATTTAACGCTGTACAAGCTCGCAACATCTCCGATGCTGCTGAGCACGATCCTCAACACCATTACGCTCACGCTGAGTGTAATCGGTGCCTTATGGCAACAAAAGTCCAAGGATTTCTCAAGCGTCCTGCGAGGTCAATGGTGGGCGGCAAGCATCACTATACGCCGCATCGCCGGCGTCAAAACGGCCACCGTATCCTCCCCGACTGGTACACGGATACCCGGTCTACTTGCGGAGAAGCCGTGCTACCGACGAACGCGCCCCAGTTCGCAAGCCGCCCTCTCTCAAGATCTCACACCTTGAGTTCATCATTCTTACCCACCCCACCTGTGCCGCGCGCGCGTTTCCTTCCCCAACCCCATTGGCGACTACTGCGGCTACTGCGCTATCGGTACCTACGCTATCACTTCGTCCAGTCCTGGTCAACGAGACTACGGCGCGCCCGATGTTGGATCCGCCGCAAAGTCACCACCATCGAACAGTGACGGTAGGCCTCGGGGACAGCTTCGCATCGCAGCTGGGCGATGGTCTCAAGCTCCAAATCGGTATCACAGCCGGCATCGTCTGCAGCTGGGCGATGGTCTCAAGCTCCAAATCGGTATCACAGCCGGCATCGTCTTCATCGTGGTTTGCTACTATCTGAGCACCCTCGACTGAATATGTCGATCCGCCGTCGCCCGAGTTCAGCTTGCCTGGCTTCATATCACTGTTGGGCGGCACGCCGGGTCAATTTTGTCGCCATCCGCCATCGCGTCATCGACGAGGCCACGCAGCCTACCGCCAACCTCGTAGCGCAGGGGACGGCGCAAGCAGCCCCAGCTCGCACATTCATGGTGCAGGTTGAAGCACCTGCGTCGGTGGATATCGGTATGCTCGTGGGGATCCCAAGGACGATGGCTCAAGCGGAAATCACAACTGATGCGCTCTTGTTGCCTCCCTCACCTGTGCTCGCTCAAAGTGCATTCCCATTCGACCCTCCCCCGTTCCCTGCGGCGCCTGTTCTTCCCGCGGAGGTGCTACCGCCCCTGAACCTCCCCGCTCCCCTCGATGCGGAGGACATCTTGGCCGGTCTCGTATGGGAAGAGGATGCCGGACCCGCGCTTGCCGCTGTGGGGCCAGTTGGGATAGAGGACGAGGAGACTTCGGATAGCGGCGCGGAGGATTCGCCGAATGACACAGCGGTCGACGGGGAGATGCCTCTGGCTGTGGAGGTGACACAGGCGATGGACGCGCGCCAGGCGACGCGGATCACGACATTCTACCGCAGCGTCCACGCGCCTTCACCCCCAGTCCCGGCATCGTCTCTGGGCCCGTCCATAAGCGAGAGCGCGCTCTGGGCCGCTCCACCGACGCCCCCTACGCCTTCTCAATATCGGCTTGCCCCTCTGCCGACGGCGACAGGTCCCTCTGCACCTCCCTCCCCGCCCACACCCTGCCCTCAACCGATCAAACGTACGAAGACGACGGCGCGCGCAGTCAACTCTCCATCTCCTCCCTTCGCTCCGCTTCCGACGGTCATGTCGGTGAGCGAGCTGGGCCCATTCCTGCTTCCGCGGCGGAAGGATCATTGCTGCGGCCGCCTCGCCTCGTGGACTCGGAGAGGGTGGCGACGGCTCCTGAGCGTCCGGTGTGGGGCCTCTCATCGGTGGTGATGGGAGAGGCGCAAGGAGCCGGCGGGGTGCCCAACAGGCGCGAAATGCTCAAGGAGGAGTTCGCGAACAAGTCTCCCGGGACCCAGGCCGCTGTTCGTCGCGACCTTGCGTATGCTGCCAACCCGGTAGCGGCCTCTGAACTAGAGTTGAGTTACGCGGTGCACCGGGAGAGGCACCGCCCACTCAAGCATAGCACGCGCGCTCAGTCGGGGGCGGAGACGGTTGAAGAGGGAGAGTGTTGGTGAGGAGAGGCGGCGCCTGTAGCGGGGAAGGGGGAGTCGTCGTGCCATTCCTCAGATCAAAAATATCTTAGCTGTAGCCGTACATACTATTCCGCATCTGTACTATATATTACCTGCATGTATCCACTATCCGACATTGTATCGATTCTACGCAAAATTGGAGATATATAGTCTATAAGCACACATTACAGTCTCCCAAAACTAGTTCGTACTCTATTCTTAAGCTCAGTCTGTCTAATTCGAAGCCCGCCCCAACTAACATAAATACCACCACCCACCCGCCCCGCTACTCAGCTCTCCGTGTCCTCCCAAATGACGCGCGTGCGCCCCGCGCCGCCCACCCCCGCCGCCATGAGCTTCCGCCGCTCGCGCCACGCGGTGAGCGCGCTGAGGAGGATCGCCGCGAAGCACGCGGTGCCGGTGAGCCCGAGGGTGGAGACGTAGCAGCTGCGGCCCTCGAGGCACTGGTGCGCCGTCACGCGCAGGGCGCGCTTCACCGCATTGGTGATAGTAGCGACGGCAGCGACGGCCGTGGTGGCGGTGGTCTCGCCGGGCTCGTGCGCGTCGAGGTTGCGCCCAAAGGCGATGGAGAAGAGGTTCCCGCCGACGAGGGGGGAGAGCGAGAGGAAGCCCCAGTTTTCGGAGAAGTGTGCTAGGGGGAGGTCAGTATGGAATGGGCGGGCGGAGGAAGGGGAGAGAGTGAGACGAGAGACGTACAGAGGCCGAAGAACTCAATGCAGACGGTGGGGAAGAGCCCGAAGATGGTGCCGTAGGAGAACCCGACGAGCACGCTCGCCTTCCACAGGTTCGTGACGTCGTCGATCTGCGCGGCGAGGAGCTGCGAGCAGAAGAAGAGCGAGGAGACGAGGATGAGGGAGTACGAGCGCGGCCAGCCGAGGCGGTTTTTGACGTTGTCGGAGACGAGGCCTGTGCGCGTACTTAGTACGGCGAAAGACGTGAACTTGGAGAAACACACCAATGACCACGCGGCCGGAAAAGTTCATGATGGAGATGGTGGAGACCTGGGTGGCTTGCCATTTGGACGCCTCGACCTCGTCGTAGGCGGGGTTCCCCTTGGCGAAGAGCGCCTGCGACATGGAGCCGACGTTGTTGATGTCTGCGGCCGCTCAGGATAGAACGGAGATAAACGCGGAAGCGACTCACACATCAGACCCGTCCCGCTCACTGGAATTAGAATTAAGTTTCGAAGGACGGGAGATAAGAGGGAGGCCACGCACACATCGACAGAATCGCGAAGAGCAGCCAAAAGTCGGGGTTAATCCACAGCGCACGACCGTAGATGTTCGGGCCCTCGATGGCCTCCTCCTTCTTACTACGGCTACGACTACGACTGTGCGCGGGCCTCGATGGGCTACGTGGTGGGCTCAGTTCAATCCCTCTTGCATCAGGAACGTACTCTTCCGCGAGGCCAGCAGGCGCGCCAGCCGCCTCGTCGAGGAGGGGCGTCTCGCTGTCGTCGCTGTGGTGGAAGATGGCCGTCTCCGCATCGGCTGCGGCGGCCGTCCCGACCGTGTGCTCGCTGATATCGGCAGCCGATAGCGGAATTGCGCGGATAAGGAAGAACCCGAGGACGGTGGTGAGCGCGGTGCCCAGCGAGAGTAATAGCAGGAACGAGGAGGTGTCGCCTGGGAAGAGGATGTGCGCGAGTGTGGAGAAGAAGAACGCAGAGAGGCCGAAGCCGGAGAGAACAATCCCCGTGGTTGTCGCGCGCTGGAGACGGGATGTTAGTCTATGTACAGAGTAAAAGGAAGCTCGCTGCGACGCACGGCTTTGTCGGGGAAGGATTTTGCGGTCGAGTTGACGGCGCCGGTGAACCCAGCGTTCCCACCTGCGCCGGTCATGAAGCTGCACGCGATAAGGAGCGCCATGCTGAGGCTGGATACCGTGGAGCCCTCTGGAACGCCCGCATCGTAGAAGTGTCGTATTCCGGTGTATCCGAGAAAGAGGAAAGCAAAGGAGAAGCCGAGCGGTATGCGGGGTCCCCTCGTGTCGACTATTCGTCCCCAGAACGGTCCGCTGCTGTATACGCCAACTGTGGCACGGAGCGTTAAACCTGGCCGGAGATCATGCGCATGAATCCAGCGCACCGTTGGCCGCGAGCCCGACGATATTCAATTGCGTGTGGGAGATGTTAAGGCGCGCTGCAAGCTGCGGGGAATACGCTGGCAAATTGAGATTAGATTAGCTCGCCGAGCTTGGGCCTTTATCGCGACGCAGAAGCAGTACCAGAGAAGACCTGGGATGACAATTTGCTCAATGAAAGGCTGAGGCTTCGTTCGTCCACTAAAACGCACATAATTCGTTCCCGACCCGATCGCGACGAATAAAGAGGCGAGAAGAGTTGTTATTCGTGGCACACTGAGTAGTGCAGGAACGGCGTGGTTGGGGGGAGCCATGGGAGCGAATAATCGAGGCTTTAGCTGCTGGAAAACCACGTAGACAGCATACACGCAAAAAGATAATCGCGCAGAACACAGCCCCTGGTTGCGGGGAGCCAGCGGGTTACATAATCTCTCCGATCAGGGGTGGGATTTTGAACCATGGGACCGTGGCCTGAGAATGGCTGTGGAGGAAGAAGACGAATGTGGAGGGAGCGAGTGGAGGCCAAGGAAATGCAATTTTCGAGGTTGTGTTTGCGGTTCAAGTTCAACTGCCAATAATTGATCTTCTTTTAAAACTTGGACTGATATTGTTGACGGATTGCCTATTGTCGCTGCTAGATTCAGTGGGTTCTGGCAGTTCTATATTCGAGCGACATAAGTGTCCCACCTATATTATTGTCTCCCTTCCAAGTCCCACCTATTCTAAAACATCGGCATCTTGCGAAATTTCGTTGATCATGAGTTCCGTCCAACCTTTCACTCTGGCTCCGACGTAAATATACGCACAGTATTATCCGGACCGAGTGGTGGAACAATCCCGCCAAGGTACAGTCGTTGGACTCGAATAAGGACAATATCTGAAGCCGCGGCAGAATTCCGTAACTTGAGTGTTCCAAGATCCACCCTGAGGTTGCAACAAGAAACCATGGCCAAACGCGCAAGACGATCCTGACAGATACTGTAGGTGGACGTATCACGGCCCATGAGCAATTTATAGGCGTCGTTTTCGCGCAACGCCGGCGCATGGGACTGAAAACTTCACCTTTAGGCTTTGTGCATTTGTTTCGGGACCAGGTTTTGAAGTACATGGTAGGGTCACGGTTAGGGATTCGTGCGTGAATTGCTGTGCAAGGCCTTAACAAGAAACTAGGGAGGTCTGCACGATCCATATGGGATGCACTCTGCCAGTGAGTGATGCGAGAAACCGTAACGTCGAGTGGCAAAGAGTCAAGACCCATCTGGTATATGCGAACTTGAAAGATGGGATCGTGCCAGTAAGACAGAGAGTGCAATTTGACACAAAAAGTATTCGTGGTGCGGTGGAAGAGGAAGAGGGAGAAAGGAAGGCAAAGGCGGTGAGCGATCACGTGAGGTGCTTTAGGGCAAGTCAAAGCGTGTTATGCTGATCTCAACTAAACAATAACACGTAGACGTGTTTCCAACACTCGTTTCGTCAGTAAATACCACAAGAAAGTCAACTTGACCCAATAAGAGAGTACAGCGAGCGAAGGTACCAATGGATTTCAGTGCCTTGGAAAGCACAAAATACTATAGAGGATTAGAAGCCCCTAGACCGTATTTCGGCAGTCGAACTGTGCCTTGAAAACTCGTAAAGGTTGCAAAATCACAAATAGATTGCTGCTTCCTTCATCCGTCGGCATCGACCACCGTCCGCAAAACGATAATGTGGGGAAAACGGAATTTGGCTGGCCAGGAAGCATCTGTTCTGACCAAGTTCTGACCCTACCTGATCAGCCCATCAGGCCTTCGGGGCCGAACATGCTCAAGAATTCTATATAACCGTCAGTAATATAAGTGCTGACCGGCTTGACCATACATATCAGCTATTGCCAGCCATGATCAGGTCTGCGGGGGGGACCACAAACTTCTTGCCCTCTTCCTGAAGACGTTCATCTTGTTTGTTGACGTGCCTGCCGACCGTCCAAGCGCGAGCTGAACCAGAAATACAAGGTAAGCTGAACAAGGGTGGAAGGGAGGACACTAAATGCGAGTGTCTTCGGCAAGTTCTGGCGCCGAGCGGCTGACACCAAACGCGAAGTGTGTGGGATCGAAACGGATACAGAGGCGAAGCGGAGGCGTAGGCGATAGCGTAGGCGATGCGAGAACGAAGCGTAGGCGAGAGCGGGAGCGGAGACGGGAACTTAGAGAGCGATGGACTTTTCGGGGGATAAAAAGTGATTTCATTGGAGGTAGCCTAGTAGTATTTATACAGAGGGAGAGAAAGGACTAAGTGGAGTAGAAATGAATAAGAGTAAGACTCATCGAGAACTAGGAGTAGGGGAGGGGGACAAGGCGATGAATAATTATATTGAGGTAGGGCGAGTGCAGTGAACGCCCATAAGGCCTTGGGTGGAGGTTCCCGGATTTCCAAGGCCTTGGTTAAGGCAAGGCCTTGGCCAAGGGCACCTCCAAGGCCTTGGCTGATGTTTTCCCACGCACCCAGGCGGTATTAAACACGATACGGTCGAGGCTACAAATATTCCTCGTCCGTCACCATGTCAATGGCGCCGTTGTCGGACGTACATCTTACTTGGGCCTGCCTCAAAATCTCCCTCTTCCATGAATACATGACCCACGCAGATGGCTTGCATGCGCGGTTTCTCTTTCCCCACCAAACAACAGCTCGAGGGTTGCAAGACAGATATTGTTGACGGAGAATAAGAGGCGGGAAAAAAAATAAAACACTGTGCACGTAATGCTCCAAGGCTTGGCAAAGGGCAGAATTTCCAGTCAAAAGTCGTCAAGGCCTTGGGCCCTGGGCGATCACTGGGCGAGTGACACTGTGAACGGCGAGACAAGGCGGCTAGAGCGGAAAGTGGCGCTGATTAGCGCGGGAATCAAGCTCGTCGAAGGGTGCGAGGCAGTGTAGCATGGAGGAAGTGCGATTAACGCTGAGTCGGGGGTCGGTGGTGAGTGAGACGGGAGAGAGCAAGAGGCGGCGTAATGCCGTATTGTTTATCTCGGAAGTGATCGCCAAACTCGGCGGGCTGATCCGCGTGGGCGCTTGTGGGCGTTTCGGGCTTGGCGCGTTCTCAAGCGCGTCATTGTCGTGCCGCCGTTCAGGTCTTTGCCCCGCTGCACGCTCACCGTGGTGCGATCTCAAGTCCTCAAGTCCTCTCAAGCCCACAAGATCTTCAGGCCCGGCCCACTGGGACACAGCGGCACCTAGACTCGTTACCAGTCTGCGCTACGGCAAAAGAGTGATGAGGTTATTTACCGTAGGCAGGCAAATCAACCTCCCCATCTTTTTGCCATAGCGCAGACTGGTTACGAGTCTAACTTAGACTCGTATGACTCTAAGCGGTACCCATGCGCCATGATCTACAGTACCACTAGCTAGTACTCCCCGCGACACCTCAAACTTCAATGTGGTGCTGTCCCTTCCAGGTTAATCCAAGACTTAGAATGAAATGTAGCTCTCTAAGTTTCTTGCGGGTTGCGAGGAGATTGGTATGATATCGTTCATTCCATCACCCGAAGGCCTTTGAGGTGAACAGTTCTGAGTGCTGAAAGGATAAATAACCGCTACGGTCCCATGGGCAACAGGGTGTATCATTCAGGAATGACATCGATAAATCTACAGATGCGGATCCCCAAAAATCAATATATGAGGGGAGGCGTCGGCAGGTCATCCGGAAGGTGGATGGTTCGGTTTAGGCCAGTTACCATCGAGTGCTCCCGGTTCCATTCATGGATCTTGGTGAAATTTTTACATTGATGTGGGACACTGAGCCTCACCCTCGTCTCGTTAAAGGTCGAGTTCCACTGATATCTTCAGAAAGGAAATAAATTAGAAAAACGGTGCGGCATGCATTCGAATAGAACCTTACACGAGGACACTCGTGTCTGCGCTGCACATCAGCCCTTGTCGGATGCGTTCGACACAATGGTCAATGTGAAACTGCCGTGGGCTGACTGAGTGCATACCCCAGTTGGGGTACGAAGTTGGCCGGAGTGCCTGACGGATTTGATTCTGCAGCACTCGTAAATTACTGATCCCACTGGGAGAGGTATTCCACTCAACTAAGCAATGTAATTGATGATATATTTCCAGTTCGGCTATGTAGTAGCCTAGGTCGTCGGAGATGCCAGAAGTCTTGTTCGGAAGTAGCGCAGCCTCGCTGCGAGACAATCGCACATTCGAGTCTGCAGGGAGAGCGTCACAAGAGGAAAAGAGTACAAACTCAAACGAACGTTTCTGGAGATCGTCCCATGCCTTATCGAGAGCAGGGGACCGTTCCCCGATGAATGCAGGGTCCTCATGGAAGACTTGGATAACATCCTCCAGAACCCCGTGAACGGGAGCTTGAGACAAGTACTTGTCAGGGAAAGTGATCAGACAGTAGACCGCGACGCACTATACAGTTTAGGAGAAGCGACTCGTTCAAAAGAACAACTTGAAGGAGTGTCTCGCTCACGATGCAAGGCCAGTAAAAGTGTCGTTTCCAAAAATACAATGATAAGGAGGGCTAAGGTGGTGCGCGGATATCGAGGCAAGGAGGCAGGGGGATTTTTGTAAATAGGTTCGTCTCCGTCGTCCATCGATAGCTGCTGGTACATGGCGAAGGAATGAGAGACTAGTTTCAGAAGTTGCGCTTTCCGTGGTTCCTTGGTTGGTTGAAGTTCGGAAGAACATCATGCGCCCTTGTTGCCTTGGCGTAACTTAGAGCTCCGTATGGAGCGCCCCGGCGGAACCTATCGCAATTCAGTAACCTACACAGTCGGTAAATACTAAAAGGGATTCCAGGGTTGGATTTGCTTGGCTTAGTCGGAGAGCACGAGCTCCGTATGGAGCGCGCCGGAACCTATCGGAACAGTAACCTACACAGTCGGCAAAAGGGATTCCAGCCTTTCCAGGGTAGATCCGCTCAGCTTAGTCGGTGAGCACGCATAACAACGTTAACGACATTTTTTCAGGTTGAACTCAATCGAGTCCAACTCCGTTGATCTCGGAGTTACCAAATCCCACGGTTCAATCGCGTGAGGTTCACAACGCCAGCTATAGCGAGGATCGCATCGTTGATCCAAACTAGAGCTGTTTGGCAACCGCAGAAAAACGAAATTTCTCTTAACTCCAGGCCATGGATTCCTCTCTTGTCGAGCGCTATTTTCAATTGAGAACAAGCCGTTTTTTTTACAACGTGGAGCGCCATTTTTTAACTGATTAAAAAATCTGCGGTTGCCAAACAGCTCTACTCAATTCTGATTGTACGTAGTAAATGCCGATTTTCCTTAGGCTCCATTCAGTTAGCATTCCTTACCGTGATTCCGCAGTAATCGAGTCCATCGAGTGCTAGCTAGCGAGTGCTCCGGGCCCGTGATTTTCCCAGAATAGTTCCCAGAAAACCCGAATATCCGAAGCGACGATGCTTTTAAGTTCAACGTTTCAACTATTGTACGTAGTACTTTTAGGCTCCATTTGGTTGGCGTCCCTTGCCGTGATTTCGCATTAATCGAGTCAGCATGTGGTATTGTTGGTACATCCGAAGTAACGGTGCCTTGAGGTATCGCAAATCACGTTTACCGAATGGAACCAACACTACTTACCTCAAATATTAATCAAACATCGACAATTTGCCCGCAGTGGTAAAGGGATTGTGTGTCTGTAACATACATTTGGACGCTGTGTAGTTACGGGACCTGCTTCTTCTGGAGGTCAAATCCACTTCCTTCCCTCCTCCCTTCCCGCGCATTTTCTACAGCCAAAGGTCAGAAGTCTGCTATCACAATATCATCCTCGATCTTCTGCGACATATCCGGCACATCGTGAAAATGGCGCTCTCGTGCCCAGTCCGCGATCTTGTCAAAGTTGCGGCAGGAATGCACGATATCAGACCGGCGAACTGCGCGCTTCACTGTGGCATTCCACTGCCACACGGCAGGGGTGATGTCGGAAGTGCACATCACGGACTCGCGGAGGGTCTCAAAACAGTGTTGCAGGTGGGGCTCTTCGAGGCGTCTATTCGCTCCCTCAGTGATAGTCCGGGGACCGTAATAATCGCGGTGGACCGCTTTACGGATTTGATTCTACGGCGACGGGTAATGAGTGTCGAATGGGACTTTTGAGGTATAGACAAACCAAACAGTGGAGGTAGTGGAAAACCTCCAACTGGACAATATATTCGCTCGTGTTGAACGACAGTGGGTAGGTCTTGTTAGGTAAGAGAGCGGCCTGGTCCTTTGGGATTGCTGAAACCCCATCTAGGAGACAATAATGAGGATGTGGGGAAAAAGAAAGGTGAGGGACCTACATCGATACAAGCTCTCCCATGCTTCGTCGACCTCGTCGGATGGCGGGCCTTGATAAATGCTGGGGCCGCCGGACTTGACTATTTGCATCTCAATGGCGTCCTGGGCAGGGGCTGTGGACGTTGAACCTGCCGCTGCGGCTGATTTTGAAGGGGCTGTGGCTTACAGTAAAGTGTTTTTCCGGCGTCCACACCATCAAGCCGCGCGAGACGGGCAGAAAGGGAAGCCACGGTAAGAATAAGCCCTGTGATTGCCCCAAACTGAAGGAGTATCATCAACTTCAGCCATTTGGAACCTTTCGAGCTCTTGAGGTGCTGCTCCCTGTAAGTGTCCGGGTCAGAAGCAAGAAGAGGTTCGACGTTGCTGTCAAGCGAAGTCTCCCGACGCATGAAGGTGGGCAGAGGGCCGACGAGGACGTTGCAAGCCTTTATGATCCGAGTCATAATGATGGTTGAACAGTTTGGAATTATGGCAGTGTACCGCGATCAAACTTCATCATCAAATCTGCCTCAACAACATCACATCCCCGATTAGATTTTTCAGGGTAACGACGGCACTACGACAGCTATGTTGACTACATTGGCCATGATAGTGACCTGCATTTTTCCTGATGGCCACGAGGCAGACGGAAGACACTGTCGTGAGGGCGGAGGCCCTTTTGTTGGAGGTTGTAGTAACCACAACCTCCAACAAAATATAGAATCCCTTGTAATTGGATTTGGTTGGAAGGCCGCCGGATCGAACCCCAATGAGGGATGAATCGCTACCGGGACTGGTTCCAACCTGAGGAGGGACCCAACCCTCGCGCGATACTCGGATAACAAATTGACCGGGGAATAGAAAAATCCTGCAAGGGATTCTATAAGTAGTCTAGTGGTTACTACGATTCATCCCTTATTGGGGTTCGATCCGGCGGCCTTCCAACCAAATCCAGTAGTCTAGTGGTTACTACAACCTCCAACAAAATATAGAATCCCTTGCAGTTGGAAGGCCGCCGGATCGAACCCCAATAAGGGATGAATCGCTACCGGGACTGGTTCCAACCTGAGGAGGGACCCAACACTCGCGCGAGTAGTCTAGTGGTTACTACAACCTCCAACACCTTCTCCACGCAGCACACCCGACCCTGAATTGATGGTTGTGCCCGATTCTTGTTCAACCTCAACACCTGGTCAGATAACCCGCCGACGACTTAAAAGCCGAAGTCGTGACCTTCCTTCTCTGTCCTGCCGTCCGATATGAAGTTCAGCATCCTCCTTTCTGCTCTGCTCTCCGCCATCACAGCTGTCTCTGGGCTCGTGGTTCCCGACTCGGACATTGTGTCCCGCAACGGTTCGTGTTAATCCCAATCTAATAACCCAACTCAGGACTCTTATCAGCCGCGATTCGGGTACGTTGTATCTTATGCGTCCTTTTAGTTCTCATGCTTTTTCAGCAGTCGGAACACCCCGAGTTGATAGCGCGTCTTTGCGCCCGCGCACAAGGGGAGGAGCCGGTGCGTTATTTAAACTGGTTCCCATGTTTTTTTTTTCGTTCTTCCACTTATTCTATCTTCCTCGCAACCAGGCCGGTGAGTCCGACAAGGCTGCCGATGCGGCCGCCGGGGACGCCGTGGGGTTCACCATCGAAGTGCGTACCTCCGACTTGATGGTTTCTCCTTGATTTAACCTTTTTCCTCAGTGCTGCTGAAAAACGATTACTAGCTGTTGGGCCTGGAAGTAAAGAGATTAATGCATACTCTGTCTCCCGTGGTGAAATTCACAGAAAATCAAGTTGTAAGGCTCGTACTGAATGTGTCTGGTCAGCGGATGACCTTCATGAGGAGGTTGGATGAAAGAAGGAGAGTCAGCGCGTTTAATATTGCGCTGGCCCAGATTCAACCGTGGGAATTTTCAACCTTTCCAATCAATGTAAATCCGAATGACAGGCGCACCTAAATTCACGAGCAACACGGTTAAAATACACAGGAAGAAGAAAAAACAGTGTGAAGTCATTCATTTACTTGTATACCCTGATCAGTGAAGACGACTCGGAGCAGCGCCGGCCCGACCGGCGTTTGTCAAGTTCCCGGGCGCGACTCCCACGCCGTCCCTTGCTTCTTCTTACCACTTTCATCCATGGCACGGCCGTTGAGCTTGCTGCGCTTGAACTTGTCGCGGAGATGTCTCTACTCCTCCACAGCTGGCATCCTAACCCCAGCTAATATCCACGCCCTCGACGAATATATTGCTTCTCCAAAGAAACTGGTGCTTGCGGACACATTCAGCGTCGAGCGCCTTTCCGACCTCTTTATTACTCTCCCAACGCGCGACGGTACACGGGTATCATACACCGCACCGCGCGAGTCTGCTAAGCTCGGATGTGGCTGGCATCTCGCCTTCTTCCACGCCAGGACTCCAGAAAGTCTACTCAGTCCCGACGGAACCGACGGTGCCGTCGAATTCGGTCCCCCGACGCCATTCACTCGACGGATGTGGGCTAGCGGGCGCATGTCCTGGGATGCCCAGTACCCGTTGCGCATTGGCGACAAGGCCATTTCGACGTCAAACTTTGGGTCCATCGAGAAGAAGGGCTTTGACACGCCAAACCCGATGGTCTTTGTAACCCAAAAAATCGATATAACGGCTGTGGGGAAGACTCATCCTTCGATAACGGAAGAAAGAACCCATGTGTATGTTGCTGATTCGGTTTCTCCCAGCAACGTTCCCCGACCTGGTGGGTCTCTGACGCAACTGGATATCACTTCATCTGAACTCTTCGCAGTTAAGAACATACCGCCGTCCGCCGATTTCAGCTTCACCTTCACTCCGTCGCTCATCATCCTCTTCCGCTTCTCCGCCCTCATGTTTCACGCTCACCTTATCCATCTCGACAAGGATTGGACCCAATCACGCCGCGGCTATTCTGGTGAGTCCACACTTCATTCCTACTTTGTTACTGTCAACCTCTCGACGTCTAGAACGCCTCGTCCACGGCCCACTTACCGCCCTGATGCTTCTCGAGGCCACGCAACTCCACAAGCCCACGGCAGAGTTCGCTTCTTTCGAATATCGTGCACGAAATCCGGTGATCGTCGGCGAACCAATGACTATCAACGGAGTCTGGGTCGACGAGCACACTGCCACGGTTTGGTGTGTGAATGAGGCCGGGGTGGTAGGGATGACGGGGACGATCAAACTACGAGGAAATGAGAAGTAGTGAATGGCGTCGAGCTGTGCGCCATACTCTGATAAACGACGTAGCTCTAGGGGTCCCGCGTCATGATAAATGGAAAACAGAATTTGGTGTTTTCGCCGCCAGTTCCCACCGACATCCAGTGCCAAGAGTCTTGTTGAACGCAACCGAGGTATTTTCGGTGAATGAAAAGTGCACACTTTGCACGGAGCAGTGTTACATACGCTAAATGTTGGCTCAACCTGAGCGCCATCTTCACCAGGACCTCGCTGGGTAGACGAGTAAGGTGAACTCGTTCGCGTGGAAGAACACAACGGGGAATGATCATCATCGCATGGTCCGTCATCGACTGGGATTCACCGCTGATCTGAAGCACAGTCTTTTCGCCGCGACCCGCCCTCCGTGAACGTCAAGATAATCACGGTGAGTCGTAATGGCGAGAGATTCCTGGGCTCTTGCTGATAGAACTCGTTTCATCATAGTTCATATTTATCGTTCTCTGTCGATCCATCGTGGTCGAAACTTGTCAAGAGGTTAACGGCTTCCGGGTTATCCTTTTCTGGACGTCGGTGAACTGGGCGACTTTCTTAACACACAAAGCGGGAAACCCGTCCATTGCTGACACAAAATGCTGCTGGAGGGTGTGCTCGTATATAATGGGGCAACCTCAGAGCGATTCATTCCCTAGTGCTGGCCACATCTACTCTCTCTACGCGGCACGTTGATCGTCCGTGCAATCCGACCTTGACTCAGTCATGAGAGTTTCCCTCCCCTTCCTTGCCCTGGCGTCTTTCATCGTTGCGTCGTATGCGCTGCCGACAATATCCCAGGTCGCAGCCGTGCGACGTGCCAACACTTCGACACAGGCCAACGACGCTGAAGCGCCATCGGTATACTAAACTTTGGGCCTCTTTTTTTTCAACTCAAGTCTAATTTAATATGTCCTTAGGCCAAATGTGACTGCAGCGGTGCGACCTCAGACTCCAGTGATACCGCCTCCCTCTGCGGTGACTCGCGCTTGGGTCCCGCCAATCTCTCCGCTACGGGGTCCCTCGGGGACCTACTGAAAAACTACGACCCCCTCGGCGGTCTCTGCCCGGGCGAATTCCTCGCGAAGTGGACCAGCCGGACGCATTTCCAATATCCCCCGTCCGACGGCTTCCAGTTATCCACCACAGGCAGCCCGATTGAAGGGAGCACCACCCTCGCTCAGGGTATGCTTATCGACCGCTTCGGTAAACCGACGGGGAGGTTCCTCGCTCCGGCCTACACGCCTTTTGGGCAGCGCGCCTTGCCACCAAAGAGCCTGGGGTCAACGACCGATTATCATGTGTACCGCGTCAACACGAATGGCCTTACTGTTCTCACGGGGACGATCGCGGCGTGGTTCGGCCAACCGGGCCAAGGGACGCAGTATACACTGCAGCAGGGAACGACGGTGCAGAGCTTGTTGGACATCGGAGTTTTAACGGAGGTCACTCAGTGATGTAGTCGGAGCATGGGTGTTGCTGTATTATCATATAGGCCGTACTGTACAGGACGTGAGCCAGTTTACGAGGACACGATGTACCTCAAGTGCTGCGTATAATGAAGGTGACAGCTTTGTTGACAAGTGAGACGCCAAAAGCGCCAATTCTAATGTGCGCCGGGGCCTGAGGGAATGGGGTGTACATTTCGAGTTTATGTTCAATTTAAGAGGCCCTAAACTAACTCGCCATTGGCCCAGTTTGTATCTTCAACATGCCCGAGATGCCCGAGGGTCCCGAAGTGGGCATTGATTTCTATCAAGCGAGCTACGTATACCAAGGCCCTCCGGGCAATCCTGATACCGTCCGGTGAAGAAATTTATTGGCGCCCTCTGGGCGAGCCTACAGAGCCTGAAAAAAAAAATGGTGCTCAACGACCACCGTGACGACACTTTAGCTTTGATAGCTGTTGACCACTATGACCTACACGGTGACCTTTCAGCGCCATGGGCCCTCGACACGGAGTTTACTTTCACAGACGCTGAATATAACATCAATTGATGGCCGGTACAGCCGCAGGGAAAAAAGTCAAGGGGGTGCCGGGCCGTGAATGCCGTACCGGACCCTGGGTGGTTGGTTGGGCGCCGAGGTCGATTTTTTTTTTTTTGGTAAGGAAAATTTTTCGGTCCAGAAACACTTTATAACTCACTTTGGAGCCTCTCTTTACCCCCAGAATGAATGTGCATAGTACCCCGACCCTCCCCGACCGTTCTGCGACCGTCGCGACCCAAATCCACACCGTTTTCCGCATTTGGTGAATGATCCGGTATGCCAAGGGCAATAAATAAATTGAATATCGCGCGCAACCAGAGCAAATTTTGCACGACCGCCCAAAGATGGCGACAGCAGAACAGATAATTGAAGCCTGGATGGACATTTTTCATGGCCGTGAGGTGATGGTTTAATCTCAGATTTAATTCGCCAGGCGTTGGAGGTTCTCTCAAGCAAAACGACGTACACAAGCCAGGTAGCCAGTTCAAATATCTTCCGCTAATCTTGCACAGTACTTATCACCTTCATTATTTTGAGCAGGGAAATGTCGGAGGGAATTGAGTTTGTGATGTTTGCGTCTCCACTGGGGAAAGGTAGCTTACACTGGCTGTTGGTGGCATGGTTGATCGTTCTGCATCCAAGTTAGGGCAAAAGTGTATGCGAAAGGGTGCCGTAATTGCCGTATTCGGACGTCACGTGGTATGACGTGGGTGGTTGGTTCACCGAAATCTGGTAAAAAACAAAAACCAACGTCATTCACAAAATTTTACCCCCTTGAAAAAAGTAGCTTTCAATTACGGGTTTCAGACCTGATCCCTAGTCGGTATCAGGAATTGATGGAGCGTCTGTTGAGAGACACGAGCGTTCATTGAAAAACAGTGCAGTGAGGAGGTTTTGGCGTTTTAGTGTTGCAACTTGAGTGGATTCTCATGGAAGCCTTCAGACAATAGTGGGTTACAAGACAACTGAGCTTTAAACTACTCGACGGCTCTGAAAGATACATAATTCAGGCTTCCAGTTGAAGAGCTGCGGGCCCGGCAATTTGGCACTGGGAGCCAAGGCCATAGAAGCCGAGTGCGATAAGACAGGACCAGAGAGTCACCGAACGGCGGGAGAGTGAGAGGAAGCCCTAGTTTTCGGAGAAGTACGCTGTGTAAGGAATGAGTCGAGGATGAAGTGAGAGGAGAGTGGATGAGATGAAAGGAGAAGTAATCCGCGGAAACGAAATAATTCGGCGGATACGCTATAGTCCGTAGGAGCGCGCTCGGCTCCCACAGGTTCGTGACGTCGTTGATCTGCGCGGCGAGGAAGTGCGAACAACGAGCCAACATTGGAACAAGTATGAGCGAGTGGGAGCGGCCTAATCTGAGTACCGGGGCATGAAGCGAGCGACACACCAATGAATAGAATGGCGGGAATATTTCTTTCGAGAAATAAAATATAGGGGGTTGGTCAGTCTTCTACATCTGACTCATCTTCCGCTCTGAAAATCGTTAGAAGGGAGCTGGAAGGAGGAGAAAGGAACGAACAGCTGTATAACACAATATTTAGCTCGTCTGTAGTCAACCCCGCCTCCTCTACGCTCCCATTTCCACCCCTCAACATCCTCCACAACCCTAGAGCAAGGTCCCAGCCAGGGTCGGTGAGCGATCTCCCGGCGTCTTGATGCGTTCGGGCTGTCCCTAAGAAGAATTTCAACGGAACTTCGTGTGCGGACAGGTCGTGAATGGTGCCGATGGAGTTTGGACCCGTCTGCGAATGCGTTAGCCGAGTGGGTGGAATGGTTTGGGAGATAGGAATACCACCAAGAACGCGTTGCGAATCAGTGATACTGCACTCTTGTCCGCGCACGCCTCGACCTCCATCACGAGGGCATGAAACGCCTGCGAGTCGTACTTCGGCGTTTCCAACTCTTGCGGTGTGGTCGGGGAAATCAAATGCGACGCCAAAGCCAACAGCTGCAGATTCGACAGCTGGGCAATGGGCCCAAACTGGGGCGGAGGAAGACGGCGAATGCCTCCGAGTTCGAGGAGGTAGTCGAGGGTGCGCTCGAGGGCGTCGGGGTCGCGCTGCGCGCGCTTGAGCACTAGGATTGCAGCGATAGAGAATGTGGTGACGGCCGCTTCCAGGGTGCGGGGACTGTAGGCAAGCGAAACTATACGCAAGTTGGCAAGCTGGCCTCTGATCTCGCCGAGCTGGTCTCTGATCTCGCCGACTTGGCCTTTTATCTTGCCCAATCCTCTCCCTAATCGACGGACTCGGATCTCTAATCGAGAGAATCGGAATCGTGTTAGGAAGGCTGAGGAAGGAAAGCTAAACCTGCATGCGCGGTCACACGGGAACTTCGGAGGAGGAGCAGAGATGTACATACCGTCGTCCTGGCATTCTCAGCCCGAGCAACGCGAGGCGCGGAGGCACGAGAAAGGTTCAAGACTCAAGAGTTGCTCGAGATCTCGATAGTTAGGAGACGATTGGATCAATCAGATCTGCACCGTACCGTGCCCCCGGCCCGCCAAAGTTGAACGAACTTGAAGCAATACTAATTTATACTCAGTATGCATGGGCTTGTGAAAAGGCAGTCAAGTCGTGTTCCGAAATTCAATCTACACCAGTAGTGTCCACAGGGATCTCCTCATCAGAGGACGACTCATCCACAGTCCCATTTCCACCCCAGAATCGTCGGATAACGTTACGCAGTACTCGAATCGGCAGCGGCTGTGGACTGATGAGTTCAGTACTTCAAGGGCCACAGGATATCTCACCGCAACGACCTCCTCGTCCTCGTCCGAGTCCTCTTCCTCCTCGTCTGGCGCTTCCTCGGGCACGAGTTCAGGTTCGGGTGCCGGAGCCACCCCCTCCTCCCAGTGCGGAAAGCCAGGCATCTCGCCGGGCATACCGCCCGGGTTCGCATTCAAGGCGTCCTCGTTCGCGGCGACGGCGGCGAGCATGAGCGCCTCGAACTCTTCCGGGTCCATCTGCACTGCCGCCTCCGCGAACTGCACAACGCCCTCAGGAAACCGTTCCTGCACAGCTGGCATTGCGTTGAAAAATGCCTGACAATAATAGGAGGTTGAACATCCGAGTTGAATAAATATGGCCGACGCACCTCGAGTTGTTCCCGGACGCCTGCGTCAGGAATCATCTGTGCGAGAACGCGGCCCTGCTGTGCGCGCTGGCGTGTCGAGGCCGCGGGCATGAACGTCCGCAAGTCCTCCGTACCCTCGAAGAACGCATCGTTGTACAACGTGACCGCAGTCGGTGGCGGCAGCGGATCGCACTGCAGTGCCTTCACGGCGAGCACTTCCTTCGGGATGTACGAGAACAATCGCCGGAAGCTAGTTTCGAGTACCATAACGTGGCGGTATATCGAGAAGCGGAGGTTCAGATTTGCGTACAACGTCAAAAAGTCCTGTCGGCGGACGGGAACCGGAAGGGATGCGGGGAGGGAGGAGAATTCGGTCGTAACGGTGCTCGCAAACCAAGACGATTCTTCTTTCCACAAGGGAAACGATCGTTGGGCGTACAGGTGGGAGAGAAGATGCAGTGTCGCTTCTGGAGGCCGCAGATTACTGGTATCCATGTTGGAAATGAACCGGCTGGAGGAATGTATCAACTCACTTTCCGTCTGTCTCGATTTTGAAATCGCGATGGCCGCGTATCGTGTTGGGCAGCGAAACATCTAATTTATCGGCCAGAAGAGGAACAATCGAAGGGAAAGCCCGGATCGCTTCTATAAGTGCCGCCGTACCTGCAGCGGGATCCTGTAGATGGGTTAGATTTCGGCTTAACATCAGGTGGCAAGTTCCCAGTACCTTGGCTTTTCCGGCTGCACGAAGAGCTAATGCTCTGGCGTACGACCATCCTGGTAATAAACTCGGGTCGGCCTGGGCATCCTTAGTTCGCGGACCACTCCTCCGAGTAGCGTACAAGTCGAACATGTCGAGCAACCATTGCCCCATGCCAGTCTTCACTGCGAGGAAGTCCAAGTGAAGCAGCGCACCATGAGGATCATTCTGTGGATCAAGAGAAAGTCTGGGTAGAAAAAGTCAGCTTCGGATTACTCCACTGAAAAAGAAAGCGTACAGCAGTCGGGCAAACTCGAACGCTGTACGAACACAACCCCTCCGTTGAAGGTCGCTAAATGTAAAGTTGTGGGCCAACGGGTTCGTATTAATTTAAAAACCTACGTGGTTTGCCTGTGGACCGCAAGGAAGAACGGCCGATTCTCAATATGGTCGAAGTCGAGGCGATTCAAACCGGTGGTTAGATTGTATGAACCGAAGAAAGCACGTTCATAGGCGAATAAGGCTCTGTCAACGTATTCGACGGCCTGGGCATATTCTACATACTCACCCATCAACTGAATTCAAAGAGAATAAACGGTGGGGCTACCTTCTCTGTGTCGGAAGACTTCCGCTAGTTGGAGAAGCGTGTCCCCGTGCCATGGAAATTTCTGCAGTAAGCCGTAGAATCCATTCGGATCTGCTTAACAGTCAACAATATGAACAAGAGCGGCGTGAAGACATACCGCCCGAATATACAATCGTCATGAACGCTAGCGTAACACTCTTGTACTTCTTGCTGTACTCGACCGTCCACCACTTCTCGTCCCGTGTGCGATCCCACGCGTGGAGAGCCTGTTTGGCGACGAGCTCCTCATCAGAAAGTGGACGCAGCGACAGTCCTTCGCGTGGTAAAGTTTGAAACCAGGTTGCAGGGGGACGAGTCAGGTTGGATCGCTGTGCAGTTTGACGCCGAGACGATCCAGCGGCCCCGGTCTTGTTCGCCTGGATGACTCGCGCACCGAAGAATTTCCGCATTTCGGCTTCGCTGTCGAGGTTTGCGAGCGATACTGACAAGAGAGATGCAAGGGTCGAAGCCGACGACGACGAGGAAGCAGCTTCGCCGCTATTATTGGCAACATTTTGCAGCTCAGGATATCTGGGCGCCGCCATTATTTATTTACTGTGGAAACGCAAATTCAAAAACTCACTTGATAGACAACTCTGCCAGCGCCTGGTCAAAGTCATCTTTCCCAGCCTTTCTTTCTCGCGCTTTGGCCTTCTTTGCAGCTTTCTTCTCATTCTTGACTACGGGTAACGGTGCTCGCGGGGATCCTGAGATAACTGGAGTCGGGACGCTTGGAACCGTAGCAGGATCTCCCCCTTTCTTCTTCTTCTTCTGCGGACACCTCGAATCAGCCACAAAGGAATTCTCGGTCCACGAAAACAAACCTTGCGTGATTTCGGGGCCGCAGGACTGTCGTCAGCACTATCCTGTTCATCTTCACCGGGGGTAAAGAGCTATTTTCTCCCTTTAGTGGGACACCACACAATCATTTATACCGCGCACCGCCGCGAATCCGGGGTTTGCCTGCGCTCTTGCTGGCGGCCTGGATTCCTCTTCACTGGATGAATCCTGTGGTTTGGAGGGTCCACCGAGGGCCTCCAACTCCTCCAACTCCCTCTGCTGGCGTTTATTCAATCGAGGAGGCATTCAAGCGGCTTTCGGGGTGGAGGAACTCCGAGGAAGAGTCAGCGCCGAGAAAAACGCGTGACTTTTGCGTGACGTGCTCACGTGGCAACACAACAGGCACAAATATTAACGCGTTAGTTAATTAATTTTCCAGTTCCCAGACGCGCCTTGGATAGCACGAAGTTGCAGTCAAGTCAGAAAATTTCGTACCATGACTTGCTATCCAAACTTCAACGGACGTTCAGGCTCCGAACACGATGGTGTTGGTGCTCCAGAGAACTAAAATCAAGCGTCTCTATCGTTTCTGACCTAGCTGTAATTATTACACGTCCATCATGCAAGTAAAGAAGGAAGAGCATTTCGTTCAGCTACCGAGTACGAGCCGCATTACGATCCTCCGCGGCAGGGATGTCCACCACAAGAGCAAGATCACCATAAATGTAGGCGAGAATAGCCTCGTTTCCGTACCGCACATAAGGAGCCTCCAGGTCGATAAGGTTCGACATTTCCGTGATCCATGTAACCTCCGTTATCGGCGCGTCCCGCCGGCGCCCATAGTCTTCCGTGTCACATCTGAGCATCTCTCCGCCGAGGCTGTCGTAAATCTCCTTGATGATGGAGCCTTCGACCTGGAAAAGATTGTCGAGGTTCGCGATGCTGCCCATCATGATCACGCCGTCTTCGTGCGAGTAGACGGCTTTGAGTGAGGCGTCCAACCCAATCTCCCTGCACACACGGACGAGGAGAGCATCTGTACCCTTCAACAGGGATTTCATTGTGTGTAAACGGGTGTTGTTGTCGACGGGGTACTTGTAGCGCAGACCAAATCCAAGAAGACCGCCTTCGGGGAGAAAAGTTGCGTCGGACAGGAGTGTAGAGAGCGAGTATTGGAGTTCGTTGGCAGCAGAGGAGGGGGACGAATGAACTTTGGTCGAAGATTTGTCGGCGAAATATAAGTTGTATGTCAAGGTGACGCGATGCCCGGATTCAACGACGGTGACTTCGTGTTCGACATCTCCGTAGAAAGCGACATATGCGACGGTCGATGTGTCGAACGGGGAGAGGATCTCGGCGGAGTTGAATTTCTCCTCTTTGTCGTTGTGACGGAGAAGGAGCGCTCCACCGGCATGGGTTGCGGGAAAGACGACAACCAGAGATCCAAACATGTTCTCCGCTCGAGGCGTGTCCTGCAAAACGCATCGGCTACTTTCATTAGTGCAGGGTAAGAAGGATGCATACCTTGTGAGCCTTGAAAAATGAGCCTTTGTCTACGATACGTTAGAACCTTGCGGGGATTGATGGAAAAGATAATTTACCATAGACGTTGAGCTTGTAAAGTTCCGCTTCAACGCGCTTGCCGGAGCCATCAAACGCTTCCAGAAGCTGCGCATAAACAGCGTCCAGGATTCCAGACTTCTCCAGATTGAAACCAATCTTGAAATCCTTCGCACTCATCTGACCGGCCTTTCGGTAAGTCTCGTCCAAGATATCTTCTTTATTGCGCCCGAAAGTCGCCTTTTGACAGGCTTCAGAAACGGCGTCCAGCTGGTCTGAGGAAGCTGTAGACAAGTTGACCCATCTATGGTCACGTTAAGCGTTTGAAAACGATTGTCAGAATGCAACCCACCGCGCGCTGCCATCCTCTTTCATCCCATACGTTAGAATATTCTGGTCCAAAGGAATGTGGCAGGTTCCATGGCAGGTAGGAGAGCTACCCTCCATGGCGTTCTTCACGGCGGCGAATTTTTCGTCCATTTCGTGGTGAGAAAGGAGGTCTGTCACGTTCCGTCACGATTCTTCAAATTCCCACGTTGCCGAGGTTGGACATTGATGTTGCAAAAAATAAATGTGCTTCCGTCTATATATTACACAGTCACATCGTCGGTCTTTCCTATTTACATTCCGAAACAACCTTGTTCCCATCACCCGCAATAGTGAGCAACTTCGCCTGTGCCGCAGAGACCGTCGCATTCAGGCTTGGACTGAAGAAACCCATGGTTAGTTAATTACTATTCAACATGTACAGCTTTACCACTTACTCTGTGATCAAGCTGAGCGCATCGTGGGCACCATTCACCCCGAGCCCAACCTGGTCGCGCGAATTGGCCGGCGCCGTCTGGTTCGCAAACACCGCAGTCAGGATGTCCTGAATAGCCGCGTTGGTGCTCGTCAGCCCCGCTTGCGCCACGGCCACCGCGCTGGCGGTTGCGAGATCGCTGGGGAAATCAAACTTCAATGGCATGTGCCTAACGCCAGAGCTCGAGCGTACGTTGTGTTAATTTGGCCGACCAAGGTCTGCGCTGCGGCAATGTCAGAGATGATCTTGAGACGCGCCAGATTGCAGTCGAGGTCTCCGACTTGGCGTCTGTGCAACGGTGCTATTTGAAATCACATGAGTACATTTTGTTTAAAATGGGAGGTACCCATACCGGCTACGGCACAAACTGCGAAGCAAGCGGCAAAAAGCATTGAAGTGAAGCGGGCCATTGGTAAAAAAAAATGAGGAGCGGGTAAGGGAAAAAAGGCTAGACACCAGGTCAGAAGCAAGAGGGGAATTAACGAATAACGAATGGGATCCCTAGGGCTCCATTTTATACCCGAACTCAGTCGGCTGCGGCCGACTCGGACTCGGAGGATCGACGGTAACTTGGAAACTGTGGTTCGATATGCCGATGTGGATCGCATCAAAAGATGGTGCGACGGACTGCTAGATAGATATTAAATAATATTTACAACGACTAGGGCGACTCGGAAAGTTGAGACCCACTATGCCGTCGCCTCTCAGACAAAAACCCTCCGGAAATACATTTGTGGGTTACTACCTGCCTAGTGCCCGTCGGAAGAAAGGAAAATAGCACACTGCGACTGCGGGGAGCGATGCAATTAGGGAGACCCAAGTATCCCGGTGATTCATTGTGGCAGTGAACGACATCACTCCGTACGATGTCGGACTCTAGTATTTTGTCAAAGCCGTTCACGGATTTCGAAGTTTCTTGCGTTGCCAAGCTTAAGCGCGCACTGCCACATAGGGGGACAGCTAGGTTAAGTTGCTTCGTCCTGTTGGGCTGGTGCCATTTCCTCCAAGGTGTGTCGGTCAACGGTGCGCGAGCGGTGATTGCCGTGATTTGATCATTCATGTGCAACCTGGCCGCTCTCAGCTCCGAGGGCTCAGCGGGATCCAAGCCAACATTCACAGACCGTAATACTCGAGCTAGCATTATCTTCGTGTGCACCCGGGGACTACCGTGACATAGTAGTCCCAACCACAGCTCTGGAATCGTGGAACTGCATTTGCAACCAAGAGAAGAAAAATCATTTTTGCATCTGGTGGGAATTTTGGAGAAGGCTTGTTGAATCACGGCGAAAAAAAGAAACACAACTGCTGTGCACGCACTGCCCACTTCAACAGCTCGGTTGTGCCTTCTATTATTCTCTACAGCAATTTAACAGCCATTCCCCAATATATACTCATGTACATGTTCGAATAAGTTCCGCACGTTTCCAACGGGTTCACTGCTTGCTCGGAGTCTCTCAAACTCTCTCTTTCGAAATTCAACAAAGAGGAAAGCCGTGATTGGATCAGTTCCACTCGTGTGACAGTCACGTTGTGACACTCCTTCTTCTTTACGTCCAACTGCCATCCTTTGACCTAAAAATCGCTTTGAACATGGTTGAATCCGCAAACAGCGTCAAGATGCGCCAGATTAAAGACCCCATTCACGATTATAGTACGCACCAGGTCTTGAAACACGCTTTATCCAGCTCACCATCTCTTGCAGTACCGATTTCCCCTCTCATGAGCTCAATCATCGACACGCACGTTTCCTCTTGAAATCATTGAAACTCTCTCTAATTCTCTCATAGCAAGCAATTCCAACGCCTGCGGAGCATCAAGCAGCTCGCCGCCTCGTACATGGTGTGGCCTGGGGCTTCGCACAATCGGTTCGAGCATTGCTTAGGAGAGTGACGACAGAATAGGCTATAACCAATACTTATGTCCTTACAGGTGTCGGTCATCTGGCCAGGTCGATGGCCGAGCACCTCCGCAATGAGCAGCCTGAGCTTCACATCTCGGCGCGCGATATCGACTGTGTGCAGATTGCCGGCCTCTGTCACGACCTCGGACACGGCCCGTGGTCTCATCTCTGGGACGGTCTCTTCATCCCTTCCGTCGCGTAAGAAATCGCGATATCCGTTCTGTCGCGCCCTCACGCAGCATCTGCAGTCCGGAGAAGAACTGGAAGCACGAAGACGCGTCGAAGATGATGTTTCGAGACCTCCTCGAAACCAATAATATCAACCTTCCCACGAAGGACGTGGATTTTATTCTCGCACTCATCGACGGTGATCCCCGTCTCTGCAGGTATGTGCATATGTGCTCCAAATCACGAGTCTGATCACCCACCGCAGCGATGAAAAATTGTTCCTTTTCGACATCGTGGCCAACAAGCGCAACGGACTCGACGTTGACAAGTGTGTCCCGCATTTATTGATTCTCTTTATTTTCTCATTTGGACCGTAGGTTCGACTATATCGCGCGAGACTCTTACATGATGGGCGAACCCAGCAAGCTTTCTCTCGCGAGGCAAGTCCGACAGCATCCTCTCCTTCACCGACTCACCCTCGATGGCCAGGCTCATAAAGAGCGCGCGCGTAATAGAGAACGAAATCTGCTACGATATCAAGGACGTGAATCAACTGCACGAGATCTGCTACACTCGCTTCCGCCTACACAAGATGATTTACCATCACAAGACGGGTACGCCGTTCTTCCGTTCTTATTTTTTCTTTCTTGAAAAACGCCTTACAGCCAAAGCGATCGAATACATGATCGTGGACGCGCTCATCCTCGCCGAGCCGCATCTCAAGATCGCAGATCGGATTGAGGTTCCGCGGAAATTCCTTTATTTGACGGACGACATCAAGCCTGGGATAGAGTCGAGCGAAGACCCTGTTCGTGCATCTTCTCTGATCGTTCTTTGCACAACCTGATATTATCATTATCGTGGCCAGGAGCTCGAGGCGTCGCGCGACCTCTTCGACCGAATCAGCCATCGCGATCTGTATAAATTCGTCGACCAACGTGTCGTCAAGTGGGACCGGCGCGAGATATTTCGCGAACACATCACGTCGGAGAGTATCGTGAAGGAGGCGCGTCGGCTCGCTGCGGAGCAGGGCGCTGAGGTCGACTTGACGCAGCTTACGCCGGAGTGTGTGATCGTGGATCACGCTACGATGCATTATGGAATGAGGGAGAAGAACCCTCTCGATTTTGTCAAGTTCTATTCCAAGCGTAACTTTGACAGTAAGCAGGTCGATCGAATTTTCTTTTTTTGTGTGCTCAACTTTTTTCTTTTGTAGAGTGTGCGCGCGCACAGGAGGGCGATTATTCGATGCTGATGCCGCCACTGTTCGCGGAAGTAGTGCTGACGATTTTCACCAAGCACTCGCAGTGCGTCTCCCGTATGTCAAGTTATCGAACACTACTTAAACTGCGGTCTTTCTAGGTATCTCGGTCTCGTGCAAGCTGGTTATCGCGCGGTGCTGAAGTCGATCCCGGACGTGCCCACTTTGCAAACCCAACCATCGACGCCGACGCGCGGGCATTCCCGAACCGCCAGCCTGACGGAGAACTCGTTCACGACTGTGCCGATAAACTATGCGCCGACGACGCCTGCGCGGAGCCTGAAGAGAGAACATGATGGTGGGAGTACGGGGTCCCTCGAGGACGAGGACAGGCGGGCTAAACGGCAGGCGTAGGAAAGAACATTTTATACTTGGAACGTGTGTTCAACTGTTGCTTACTCTAGACTTTTCTTCGTTATATAGATTACACATCCTAGCGATTCGTTTGCAATAGAGACAGTGCCATTGGCCAAGCCGGATACCTACCGAGTCCTGGCGTGAGATCGCAGCGAATCAGGCGGCTCGAACTGCATCATCGATTGGGCGAGCCGCGACACGCGTCTTTGCCGAGCGAGTATAAATAGCGCTAACTGTAGGTCACCTTCTTCAATTCAACCACAAGAAAGATGTCATTCTGGGCGCCGCCTCCCCCTCCCCCAACGAAGCTCGGTGTCTACCGAACGCTTTCGCCCCTTGCGGGACTGCATGTATCGCCCCTGCAGCTCGGCGCGATGAGCGTCGGAAACAAGTGGGACAGTATGGGTATGGGAGCAATGAACAAGGAATCCAGTTTCAAGCTTCTTGACGCGTATTTCGACAACGGCGGCAACTTTATCGACACGGCGAACAACTAGTGAGTTTGATTGTACTTACAAGTTTCGGGATTAAACTTGGTGCTTGCTTTTCAGTCAGGACGAGTCCTCGGAGGCCTTTGTGGGAGAGTGGGCAGAACAGCGCAATATCCGGGACCAGCTTGTAATCGCCACCAAGGTTCGTATACTGTGATATTTATCGAGCGACCGTTACTCAACTGAGCCCAGTATACAACCAACTTCAAAGTTCGCAACGACAGCATCGCTCAGAAGGTAAACTATGTTGGAAACAACATCAAATCGATGCATATTAGTGTGGAGGCCAGTCTCAAGAAACTGCGCACCACCTACATCGACATCCTGTATGTGCATTGGTGGGATTGGGATACTAGCGTCGAGGAAGTGATGAACGGGTTGCACAACCTCGTCGTCCAGGGAAAGGTTCTTTACCTTGTGCGCAAATCCTCCCCGTTCAATTCAAGTTCCCATCTCAACGAAGTGAACTAGGGCATCTCGGACACCCCGGCGTGGGTCGTGTCGCAGGCGAACCAGTATGCCCGCGACCACGGAAAGACTCCATTTGTGATTTACCAGGGGAAGTGGAACGTCTTGGAACGCTCGTTCGAACGCGAGATTATTCCCATGGCGCGCGCGAATGGTGAGCAGTGAGTAGGTTGACATCGATCCTCAAGTTGTTAACACCCGCCGAAGGCCTTGCACTTGCGCCGTGGGGCGTCATAGGGCAAGGAAAGTTCCGCACGGATGCTGAAGAGGAGGAACGACGGACGACGGGGGAAAAGGGACGCGCTTTAACTAACCCGCAATGGGAACGGAACGAGAATGAGAAGAAGATATCGTATGCGCTGGAGAAGGTGGCAAGCGAGGTCGGCACGAAGAGCATCACCGCCGGTTCGCATAAATTTTCCCGTGTTCGTTCAACACTAACAGCCGCCCATAGTCGCCATTGCGTATGTCATGCAGAAGGTGCCCTACTGCTTCCCCATTATCGGAGGTCGCAAAGTTGAGCACCTCATGGCGAACGTCGAGGCGCTTGACATTTCCCTCTCCGCCGAGCAGATTGCGTTCCTGGAGAGTGTCATTCCATTTGACCCCGGCTTCCCCGTTGGCATGATTGTGCGTGCTTCGTTTATCTTACCATTGACCTCAGTCGTTTACAAACTTCATTCGAAAGGGCGATGGCACCAAGCCCAGTGCACTTTTATCCAACGCAGGAGCTTTTGCGAAGCAACCGTTCCCGCAAGCTATCCGCCCTACGAACTAGTCCTCCCAAACCAATCTGTACAACGATAATTGTTCCGATAGACAAAAAGATAGACATGAATTCCTTACAGCTTCAACGCCAACGGAATAAAAATCGTTTTTCACGTTGAACACGGAATCCCGGCAATCGCCGTCCTTTACCGGCCTTGTCGGCAACACGTCTCAACGTTCAGCAAGTTGCTTATCTCCCAACGCAATATTCCTGCCGTGTCTGGTGTTTGAATCCCTTCCCTCCGGTCGTACTACGTTTTCTTCCCTACAAGCCGTCCTGGTCGGCGGCACTGCGGTTGTTGAACGTTGAACCGTTAGTTGTTGCATTTTTCTCCGCAGCCGCAAAATGAGACAGCATACCAGTCCGAGCTTGAACGGCCTGAGATCGTTCTGGGGTTTCCGACTTGGTCTTTAAGCCTCCTACCCTCAGACTCTCTTGAACTCTTCATCGTTCCCGGGCTTTCCTGAATTCTTTTTCCTTCCTTTCCGTTGCCGATATGTGTAGCTTTCCCATGGTGAACACAATATTTACGATTCTCAATATGCATAGTACCGATCTGGATCCACAACCAAACCGGCGACCTGGAAACCTAGCGCGTCCTATCATTTCTGCCGTTGTCAGCCTCGAGATGTTACCAGTGAAGCACTGGCAGGAGTATGTACCTATAGTTGGCCTATGAGCAGTATAAATCCCTCACCAGTAGATCGGTGCATATTTAAAATTATAGGTGAGATCAGCAAAACGCGCTTTGACTTGCCCTAAATCCTCACGTGATCGCTCACCGCCTTGCTCTTTGAGTTTTTCCTTATTTGCTTGAAGCGCGCCCAGTGCCCTCCGCGTGACGGCGCGCCTGCTACGTCTCCACCCTCGAGCTCACCGGGACCGCGTGCCTCGCGTCCATACTCCTCAGCGCGCTCGCCGCGTGGCGCGAGCGGCGGAAGCTCACGGCGGCCGGGGTGGGCGGCGCGGCGCGCACGCGGGTCATTCCGAGTCGGAGGACACAGACGGCTGAGTAGCGGGGTGGGTGGTGTTTATGGGGTGGGCTTCCAATTAGTCTAAGCTTAAGAATAGAGTACGAACTAGTTTTGGGAGAGTGTAATGTGTGCTTATAGACTATATATCTCCAATTTTGCGCAGAATGAATACAATACAATGGATGTGAATGGGATAGTTGGATACAGGATGTCGACTGATACAAATGGCGGGGATAGGTTGTACGGCTACAGCTGCTCTACGGGAAAAAATATATCTAAGTGGAACGAGCATTCTCCTTCTCTTTCTCCCCCGTCCCTCTCCCCGCGAGGGGCCCGCCTTCTGCCCACCAGCATTCCCCCTCGTCAACCACCTCCGCCGCCAACTGAATGCCCGCCGGGTACATGCTATGCTGAAGCGGAGGGCACCTCTCCCGGCCCAACGCGTAGCTCAGCTCGAGTTCAGATGCCGCTACCGGGTTGGCAGCATACGCAAGGTCGCGACGAACAGCGGCCTGCGTCCCGGGAGACTTCTTCCCGAGCTCCTCCTTGAGCATTTCGCGCCTGTTGGGCACTCCGCCAGCTCCCTTCCCCTCTCCAATCAATGTCGACGTCGCCACCCTCTCCGAGTCCGCGAGGCGAGGCGGCCGCAGCACTGACCCTTCCGGCGCGGAAGCAGGGACAGGGCCAAGTTCGCTGAGCGACATGGCCGTCGGGAGCGGAGCGAAGGGAGGAGACGGAGAGTCGCCCGCGCGCGCCGCCGTCCTCGTCCGTTTAACGGGTTGGGGGCAGGGCGTCGGCGGGGAGGAAGGTGCAGAGGAACTTGCTGTTGTCGACAGGGACGCCAGCCGGTACGGCGACGGTGTCGGTGGCGTCGGCGGGGCGGCCCAGAGCGCGCTCTCGCTTGACGAGGGAGCAAGAGCCGGAGCCGGAAGGGAGGACGGCGAGTAGACGTCCTTGTGCTCCTCGAGCTCGACGAGGAGAGCCGCAACGGACGTTCGAAATACCTGCTTGCCGTCCTCGTCAGAGACGACTTTGCCCCCCTCCTCCTCCTCCTCCTCCTCCTCCTCCTCCTCCTCATCTATCCCACCAAGCTCGACGGTTGCAAGCGAGGCGGGAGGCGAGGGCGCAGCAAGAGCCGTCCATCCGAGAGCGGCAAATATGACCTCCGCGTCGAGGGGGCCGGGGAGGTCGAGGGGCGGCAGAACGTCCGCGGCAAAGAGAGGCGCCGGAGGGAACGGGGGAGGGACTAAGAACGCGACTTGGGCAAACACGGGCGAGGAAGGCAACAGGAGCGCCTTGGTTGTGATTTCCGCTTGCGCCATCGTCGTTGTAACCCCGACGAGGAGAGCGAGATCTACTGACGCAGGTGCTTCAACCTGCACCTTGAATGTGCGAGCTGGTGCTGCTTGCGCCGTCCCTTGGGCTATGAACCTCTGCGTGGCCTGGTCGGTGACGCGAGGTCGGATGGCGACAGGATCGGCCACAGCGTCTCGTCCAGCAGCACAATCAAGCCGGGCAAGCTGAGCTCGAGCGACGGCGGATCGACAGATTCGGCCCACCGGTTCAAGGAACTGATGGAGGAGAGAGGCAGCGATGCCAATAAGAACGAAACCAATCGCCCACTGGCAATGAAAACCGCCGCCCAGCTGCAATGGGAGACTACCCTCTGGAACCGAGCTGATCGTTTGATGGTGGTGGCCCTGCATCGGACTGAACGTCCATCCAGCCGTAGTCTCATTGACAAGGACCGGACGGGGTGCTGCAGTTGCCGCTGGGGACGGTGCCGGAACGGAAGCCGCTGGGAGTGCTGATGCAAGAAACGGCCGCGCGGCGCAGGTGGGGTAGGGACGTATTACGAACTCAAGATGTGAGAGAGGGCGGCTTGCGAATTGTGGCGCGTTCGTCGGCAGCACGGCTTCTCCGCAAGTAGACTGGATATCTGTGTACCAGTCGGGGAGGATACGGCAGGGTCCTGTGGCCGTTTTGACGCCGGCGATGCGGCGTATAGTGATGCTTGCCGCCCACCATTGGCCTCGCAGGACGCTTGCGAAATCGTTGGACTTTTGTTGCCATAAGGCACCGATTACACTCAGCGTGAGCGTAATGGTGTTGAGGATCGTGCTCAGCAGCATCGGAGATGTTGCGAGCTTGTACAGCGTTAGATACAAAAGAATTGGCCTAGGCGAGAAAACTTACGTGGAGAGACGTGGAGGAGGAAGGAGGAAACAGGAATGAAGCCGGTTCACCGAAGTACAAATCGAGACAGGAAGAAACGAAGGCTACGCGCGATAGACGCCTATACAAAGTTTTATAAGGAATAACCGAGCAAGGCGAGAAGACTTACGATAATTCGACGTTGAGGAAGAGGAACGCGATCACGTGGTGCAAAGACAGCCAAACAAAGCTGGAACACAGGATCCAACAGTGAAATTGTCTTGTACTGTCCCGACATCCCGACTAAGTAAATATTACCTCTTCTTCGGTGCGCGGAAGAGTGCTGGAAGGACAAGGGGCCTCGCGTCAAAGGCGCCTAACAATTAATGATCCAATCGCGAGTTAGTTTTTATTCAAGCTAGGCTTGGCCATAGGTATTCGGTCCCTGCGCTCCACCTGCTGAAATCGGGGGGCCAATTGACATTGGAGTCGGAAATTAGACAGACAGACATGCCATGGGAGGAACCCAAAAAAATCTAGACTGCGGTGTTTCGAGGCCCCCGGCTAGAAAACCAACCAATACCGTCGCTTTTCAACCTTTCGCGCTTCACGCTTCAACCTTAAGGCTTTTTTGGACTCGGATGAGAGAATTTACCTGAAAACATTCCCATCAAAAGCGATGCTGTTTGCTTCAACCTGTGCAAGGGTGGCTGGCAATCAATTTCGCTCCTTGACCCGTACCACAACATGCTCCAGATGTCCACCTCCACCTTGAGCATGTTCTCTTCCTCCTCCAAGAGCCTCGACGGGTTCTTCGGTCTCATCTGCGTCGGCATTCAACTCGCTCTCACTGTGGTCCTTTCCGACTCATTCAAGACCGAGTTCACGACCGCCGCGCGCGCGACAACCACCGTCAAAATGGTCCTTCAGCCTACCAAATGTGTCATCTCCAACGGCACCGGCTCCTTCCCCTACGTTGCCGCAATGAGTTACGCTACCATCGTGTTCCTCAGTCTCGTTTACATCCTTCGTGCAAAAGGCTTCGGCACCGGCGACCAGCCACCATCACCTCCATCGGACGCAGATACGGAGTCCAACGCGAAGAAACGTCCGAATCGATGGTTGCGGCTTCTCCTCGTTCTCCTCATCTCGATGGTCCTCCTTTCGCTCGGAGCTGGAATATTCGTCGCTTATTTGGTCCCCTCACTCCGCGTCCTCCATCCGCTTCAGACCTTCGGCGCCGACACTGTGAGAATCGTGGAAAGGGAATTCCTCGAAGAATGGACTTGGGCTGCGTCGAATCTTTCAGCACTCGCGACGCACATTCCTTTGCACGGCCGGCAATATGCGAAAATCATCCTCCTCGCTCTTGCCAGTCACTTTGCGTGCATTACTCTTCGTTCTCCCGTCCGCCGCATGTACAGACATATGCACTTTTTGGGGCGAAAGCTGTGGGAGACGGTCCTCGTGGTCGTTGTCGTGCCCTGGTCCGTTATTGTGGCGATCCCTCAGCTTCGGTGGATATTTTGGACCCTCTGGTATTTTGGGGCTATTCCAACTACAAACGACATCAACCAGAACATACTTCGGATTCCCCGTTACCTCTCCTTCCTTGCAGCGAATCAACCAGTTGATACAGTCGGTCCATTCAGATTTCAATGTTACGCGTTCGCTCATTCGGCCATCTTTGCAGATGATACTGGGCCCAGCAACCATTCATGCTGCCATAATATGCCTCAGTTTTCTCCTTCCGGGCGTCTATAGAATTCCCGGGATTACAATCCGATGCCTGTTCCGGCGCTCGCAACAACGTTTCTGTCTGGAGTACACCGTTTGGTACACCATCTTTTACACATTGGCCCTCGTCATCATAGGGTACCACGCCCTACCCGCCCAGCTCAAACCTATCTTTTGGCGCTCGTTCTTCTGCCGCGACGCTAGGAGCCAATTTTTTCTCTTTTTCTGGCGCGAGCTCCAAACACATCAAGCCTGGAAATCCGCTCAAAAGCAAGACTTTGCAATACTCGCTCCAAAGCTTCCGCACGCCTTTATGCAAGAACTCCGCCCGGCCTCGGAATTGTGGGGTTTCACTACCCTGGCCACAGAAATTCGTACGCTCATCTTTTGTCTACGGTTCTTCTCCCACACTGACTTCCTTTTGGTAGCTTATTATCGCCCCGGCCGTCCTTTTCTACATTTACTCCGATGTGGTGAGCTTTAATCGCATTACCCACCATCTCAACACTCATTGAATCCACTCCCAGATCCCAAATGTGCGGAGACTCCGACGAATTTACGTGAGGTGGCGAAATATGGCATAAATTTCCCTTTGCTTAGAAATTGGTACGCCCTTGCTTTTTTCTCTTGATCCTTGCTTATGCTCATTGCAGCGCTACGGGTACCGCTACCTCGTGCATCCTCCTCCTTCGCGCGCCGGACGGAAGTCTCATTGTTTATTATAGATGCGCAATGCTCGCTTGCTGTTTCGTCGTGTTCAGAGACTTATTCGGATCTAGCGCCGATAATTGTATGTTTTTTTCCCTTTCTTTGCCCGTCATAATCTCATGGCATCCAGATATACACCTGATTTGCTCGGACGCGATGGAGGCAGAATACCCACGATCCAGACCGACAAATCCCTGTTCCCATCCCGATTGTCGAGTGATACCCCAACTACGTATGTTCACATTTTTCCCTTGGCAACTTTTTTCTGACTCTCCTCTGACACAGTGCTGGTTTTGCTTAGTTCGTCATATACCCCCAGTAGTCCCACCGCCGAGTCACGTATTATACCCCGTATGTTATTCCTCCTTTTGTGACCTTTCCTCTCTGAGTCTCGTCTTGCAGTGCTGGTCTTGCTCAAGTCGTCCAACGATATATACCCCAGCAGTCTCACCGAGTAACGTATTTATACCCCGTATGTTATCCATTATTTCCGGCCGTTCGTCTCTGACTTCGGTCATGCAGTGCTGGCCTCAAGTCGTCTAACGACATATACCCGACAGTATTCAAGTGCCTAGTTGGAACTTACCCCGTGCATATACCCGCCAGTAGTTTGAATGCCTGGTTCGATCTTATACCCCGTGCGTTCTCATTCTTCTTCTGTTCCGTCCATCTTTTCTGACTTATCATATAGTGCTGGTCTTTTCCAAGTCGTCTAATCGACATATACCCGCCAGCAGCCTGAATCGCCGAGGAACAGCCTACACAATTGCAACGTTCCCGTTGGTGTTTGGGTTCACTCGATCTCGAATTTATTTATATATTCAGTCTGAATCGAATCTTCGTTCCCAGTGCCAATCCCACTTGATCTCTAATTCACCGAAGTTTCGTCTGGTTTCCGCTAGATCAGTGTTGAAATGTCGTCCACAAAAGAATAGCTCTTTCAGAGTCTCTGCCGCACACAGGTCTGCTTGACCTCACTTGATCCTGGCCCTCTGTGTATGCTCTGTGAGCTGGAAGACTCCACTCTCGAGTCTGATTTCAACTGGCAAAAAGAAAAAGAAGGATGTATACCGGCGGGCTCCAGTCCGAACCCCTTCGCCGCGAGCGTGTATTATTGCAAGGGGTGTTGCCGCACACGACTGGTGCCCTTTGCGTTCACATCTCTCGATCCCTGATTATATCACAAGCCGGCAGACTCAAGCGATCCCCAAGCTGAACCTAATTTTGGCTTCACGGACCCTGCGCGTTCCAGCAGGCCGAGTCGCTCGTTCCCTCGAATGAATATAGAGCTGTACATACATACAAAGTTGGCTGTCCAATTCTTTTTCGAACTCCCGCGCCGCATTTCGCTTTTGGCCACCACTGCCCAGAGAAATCATCCAATTCATTCATATGGCTGGTTCCTTGTTGTCGATGGTGTGTAAGTATATCGATGACTCGTCCGTGCGAGCCCGAGGTGCTGCGACCAATGTTGGCTGAGTCGTACGCTGACTCGTACGGGATATGACCGCGAAGCTGTTGACGTCCTCGACGCTGCGACCAAGACCGACGCGCACCGCAATCAGTGTCGGCGCCATGCACTGAAACGCACATATTATGACGGAATGCTCAATGAATAGATGTCGGTGCACTGACCACAATTTGTCCGAAAACGGCGCCGGTGGAGAACTGTCGACAATGTGGTAAGTATTTCCACGTCCGGAGCTCATTGCACAAATCGCACCCCATCGATGGCCACCTTGAATCCGACGACAACGAAAGCGATACCGAAGACGCAATACAGGGCACCCGACTCTAAACTAAAGGAAGGCAAATTCAGTTATACCGATACTAGGCACAGGAAGTTTGATACTCACATCATAGCAGAGACCGTATAGTAAGTCCCCGCCGCTCCCCGTCTCATGGAGAGCCGCGATAAGCGCGCAAGCACCCAGATCCGGCCCACTTTAGCAGATGATTAGGGCGGATAACGACATGGGAACAAGGACCAGACCAGTGAGCCCCGTCAAAAGTGACGTGGTGAAAACAGAGATAGAAAGGGATGCGATGAACGCGTCTGTGCCCACGGTGTTCAGGTGGATATCCTCCGCAGTCAGAGTCTTTTCGGAGAAGAAGTGAATAAGCAGTATCACGCTGGTGTACCCGAAACCTAGGCACGTCAATTGCATGATCAGCTTAGATAAATACGAACAGAGGCTCACCGGCGGCAACTGAAACCAGAAGGGCGGGCAACAGAATGATTGTGAGTCGGCGGTTCCAGATACTGTAGCATCGAAAAATCTGCAGATTTTGAGGACCAAACCAAATATATAGTTTGAGACTGACAAAAATAATGTCTGCGATCAAGCTTGACAAGGTATGAGCTGAGCTGCAGCAAACTCGACACTGTGAGGGCGAACGTACTTGCTCGTGACGTACATCGCACTCGACGCGACAAGGGACACCTGCGCGGCTTTGGACGACTGGGCGCTTTGCAGTGCCCCCGTGGAAAGAATCGTTCTCGCGAGTTCGAATGCACAATGTGCGGTCCCAAAAACGAAGAGTGAGATTGTCGCAATATTGAGGAAACGATGTGTTCTCGCGATATGGCGCGTGCGAAGCACATATAGGTAGAACCCAAACAAGACAGAATAGATTCCTGGGAAATGTGGGCTCTTACGAACTGGGGTTTGAGCACTACTCACCATATAGATATAACTCGGCCTATATAAGTGTCAGCACGGGAAAGCACAAACAATGCTTGGCCCACCGCGGTTAGGCCCCAGTTGACTTGAGCACGATCCAGGAGGCCGACAATGTCTTCATTGGTCCCCGAGGCTGACATGGAAACGGTAAAGTATTCTGCTTCAAAAGTAAACAGATGCGAGGAGAGGTGGGGGATGCAGGTTGCGCCGGTGGGATCTTGATATAAGTACTCCAGACTATAAGCACAGCCCCGCATCTCGAGCATTGGTGGGTCGTGGAAAGCCGCGTGGCGCAGAAGCACATTTACACTTTATCATTGTGAGTCGGAGGCTGCTGTGGATAACAGGTGGAGTGGAAGATTCCTGAGCAGTTCAGGGAAATAACAGCATTTCATTGACACCAGCTGGGTTCGTGTGCGAGCCGCCGCCCCTTTGCGAGGAAGAGCCCACAGCCTGAGGTGAGATACGCCGAAGATATTCGTGGATAATTTGAGACCATAAATGACCATCTGATGATGATCCTGGCTCCACTGCAGCGCTCCAGGCTCAGGTCGGATCCAAAGTCTTGCCAAAATTTGAGATTTTACGCTCGAAGGTCTGAGCCGAAATGGATCCAGTGGCGAGAATGGTCCAAAATGAAGACCCCAACATCCTAACAATGGCGGCCGAGTTAGTGAATTCGGTGGTCTCGGACGAGCTCAATTTGGAGAACGCCGAAGAACCAGCTGTGCACCTACATTTCTCTGTTGATTTTGGACGTGTTTCGGCCAATCTTGTCGTCTGATTCAGAGTCCCGACGGAAAAAAAAAATTGACCCAAGGTTAGGAGCCCGAATCCCGACAAAATTTGGTCGAGGGACAGACCAAAAACCCCCACAAGTGAGAAATCTTCCCCAAGGCCGCGAATACCTAAGCTGGGATATACAACAACCGAAGTCGTACCGTTTTTAGTTGTAGCGTCTGTTATAAGAGATAGATAATCATCAGTCTTCCAGAGTGCCATCCGAGTCGTGCAACGAAGATGCGAGACGAATCAATCATACTCAGCCGTGAGACGAGATTGCATGGGAAAGCAAGTCCAAAGATCCAAGAAGGTTGTTGGAAAGGAGGGCTCGATATTGTGGGGGAGAAGGGGATATCTCTGTGGGACTGTCGGATGAGTTATCTCCTGTGGGACTGTCGGATGAGTTATCTCCTGTGGGACTGTGATGAGTTCGGGCACCACAGTCGAATTGCAGCAACTAATCTCGTGAGTCTCACCCATCTCGTGAGACATCGGTGTTACAAGCTTGAGAGGGACATAAATAACCAGCAGGGTCCGTCCAAGTCTGCAAAGACGTACGGTGAGATACTCATTTGCGCCAGAATGCATTATGCGAACCAGTGTGTAGAAGTCTTTTCCTAACTTGGCCGAAAGATGGCTCGGCCTGTAATCTCGTCAAACGCAAGACAACGGAAGGTGGTGCTGAGAGACGAGGATGTCAAACGTCAGTTCAGTTTACGAACTCGTGCGCGGACGTGAGCACTTGAATGAATGATGGTTATTTTCACATACTTACAGCGGGTCTCCGCCGTCAACCGTCCAACACGGCTGTCAACGGCGAACACCTCCAGCAGAATTTTTCTGTTTTACAACTCTTGTTGTGAGTTGACGGAAACGGGAACTTGAAGTTGATGGAGGTGGAGGTGGAAGCCAAGAGGCGACCCATCGGCCCGCCGGTCCGCCGCGTCAATAGCAGCCGGTTCCCCCAGACAAAAAAAGTCGACGCGTCTGCACGTCTCGGATGACAATTGACGGAACACAAATACAAAACCGTTTGGGACGCCGCATGGCTTTCGCTCCACTATGATCGGCAGAAGAGTCTCATACGTATTTCCATTCCATACTTTCCGACCGCTCGTCTTCCTCAGTCGTTCTCAATTGGATGCGCGATACCATGTTTCTAAGGCGGTTGTATGATTAGATTTCGATGTAATTGAATGAAGCCTATGCCGAATTCAATGCTGAACGAATTCGAACCCGAGAGTGGCCCGAGATCCCCGATTCCTCGTTGAAGTTCAATTTTCGTGTTGAACCTGGATTACAGCGAGTTCCACCACCGATTGACGTCGAGCTGAAAGCTAGCATATCGTACCCTCTGCTTCACTTGCCTTGGTTGAAAATTGACTTGCGGCTTGCTCGCGGCCCGAAGAAGGGTGAAATAGAGTGTGCTTCATCCAAGGCTCTAGAAACAAACAGTGAAGAAAGACAGCATGGCAGAAATTTGCGCTGACTCAAAGCAGTTTCCAGGTGTGGGTCCACGTAACGTAGGCGAACGGGCCGGCCGGCGCCGGCAGTCGCAAGATTCTGGCGACTTGGCACAATCGGCCGAATAGTTTATTAGTATGTAGTCAAATGTGCATAGGATTTCAATCCCTGGAGGGAAGGGGGAAATTGCGAGTAGAGGACAATGGTGTCAAGTTAATATTTGGCAGAAAGTAGCAGGCGCCTTCAGTCGCATCCTGCAGCGGCCCATCCCAGCGATCAGGATGCGAGGGCCGCGGACGGGCAATAGGCCAATGTCGAGGCGTCGAAGTCGAATAAATGAATCGCTGTCAAGAAACAAATCAATCTCCGTCCTCCTTCAAAAAGTGCAAATATACAGCATACCTCGCTCGGGGCGGTCCAAGGACTAGTAGATAGTTAATTTGCACTGTGACGGCTCGTGCTCCCGTCCCCTCCATCATCCACTCCCACCGGCCTTGCGCCGCACTCCATCACATGGGTGAAATACCGCACCGGGCTGTTCATCGCGCCCACACCCAGCGAGACGTCGCGCGGGAGCGGAAACGCGGGGCCCAGGGAGAACCCCTCGTCTGCGGGTGCGTCTGCTTCCAGGCGCGGGCGCACCGCCGGGCGCGCCTGGTCATCCGCATCCGCAGTCGTACCGCCCTCGTACTCCTCCCGAGTGCGCTTGCGGTCTTCCGGCGGCTCAAACGATGGAGGCAGCTCCCAAGCGATGAAGGTGGAGGGCGAGGTGGAGGGGCCTGCGGAGTAGAGCGTGGACAAGGCGTCGTTGGGGGAGTAGAGCGTTGAGGCGTCGTCGGGGAAGCTCGTCGACGGGCCCACGATTGGCTGCGACCCAGGCTCATCGGGCGGGTATTGCAGCTCGAGCTCGATGTCGTCGATGGGCTCGGATTTGGGTGTAATCAAGGCGTCGGGTGCTTTCTGTGAACGTCGTTAGCGCTGTCCCAGTTGTGAGAACAACGAAACCAAAATACCTTGTCCACACCTTCCACCTTTGGAACGACGGCAGCTGCTTCACGCTCCAAACGCTGTACCCGCGTTTTCAACTCGTCCCGCTCCCCTTTCAACCGCTCTCCATGCGCATACTGGGCGCGCCCCACCTGCCGCCACTTCTGCACCGTCTGCTCCAACTCCTGAACCCGCTTCTGCAAGCGTTCTGTCGCCGTCCGGCCCTCCATCTGCGCCTTCCCCAGCATAAGCGCGTTGCGCGCGGCCTCGTCCCGCGCCTCTCCCCGCTGGTGCCTCAGCCGATGACACTCTGCCTGCACCGCGTCGCGCTCCCCCAGCGCCGCGTCGCGCTCCGCCCTCAGCCCGTTATTCTTCTCCGTCGCCTGCCTTATGAATTCGGCCTGGTTCCGCGCGTGGGCGACGTACTGCTCCTCGAACTTACGCGCTGCTTCCACGAGCCGCGTGCGCTCCTCCTCGTGGAATTTATTTGCCGTTTGAGCTCCTCGACGTATTCTGGGGAGTCGAGGATAGGGAGCTCGCCACCGTTGCCCGGGCCATGGGGGTGAGGTGGCGGCGGCAAGAACGGCAGGGCGCTGGTTGAGGCGCGGAGCTGCGAGGGATGCAGCGAGGTTGAGTAGTTTGACGGGCCCGAGTGGTGTTCTTGCGGGTATGGAACCGGCGGCGGCGGGCCCTGGTGCGACGTCGAGGCGTGCGAAGAGGGCATGGGCCGCTGCTGTGACGTAGGGACGACCGGTTGTACACCCACGTGCCGGGCATTGTCAGGAAGAGAGGTTTGTCGCTGAGCGGGCATTGGCTGCGGCGGGGGTCCGCCCCAGGGCATGGAGGGTTGCGCGGGAGGGTGATGAGGGAAAGAAACAAAATGCGCATACTGCTGCTGCGGCGCCGACGCATGCGATGGGTGAGGGTGGGGAGCCATGGGGTCTGTCGGAGCGGGTGGTAATTGCGACGGGGGAGGAGGATAGTACGGGGGTTGTCCGTGCCCGGGCGCGGCATGTGCGAATGCATTGGAATGCGGGGGTGGCTGCATCATCGGCATCCGCTGCTGCTGTTGGTCGGGCGACAGGGCGGTCGAGGGGGGGGGGTGTCGGGTAAGGCACATGATTTGCATGGGAGGATGAGAGTGCCTCCGTTGTGGCTGCGACGGACCTGAAGGGTCCATGGCCAGTGGGCGACCGTTCGGCCGAGATTGCGCGTGTGGATCGTTGACAGGAGACAGGGCGGCGAGATGGGAGGGGGGCGTTGGATAGCCGTGAGAATAGGCTGCGGGACGCTGGGTCGAGGCAAGCGACCCTCCGAGGCGAACTGGGGCGCGGGTTGGGACGAGCTTGCTGCTTGTGCCTGCTGCTCCGGCTGTGCAGCGGCAGGCTGTCGAGCGAGAAGTGTGGTGTGGGGCGATACACCTGGGTTGGGCGGCTGGGCAGGCACCTGAGAGGCGCGAAAATCGAGGACAGAGGTTGGCACGCCGGACTGAAATCGCAAGGTCAGAATTGCCGGTGAAAAAGGTGAGACATCGAGGGGTACTTGGTGGTTCATGGAAAGGAGTCAAGGGGTACGTGTCTCAGAGAGCTCACTGTGACTCAAGACTGCTAGACAGGCGAGCTTGAATGACTTGAAAAGCGGAAGCGCTAAAATAACCTGGCGAGGGAGTGACGTGAGCGCAAATCCGACGCGCCTGCTTTTTATAGTCGTTTCCGATCAAAGCCTCATGATCATTCGCGTAGCTTGGCACTATCGATTTGCGCAAGTGTTAGCCCAGGAGGAGCAGGAGAAGAGATGCGAGGCATCACAAGGATAAAACGAGGCTCAAGATATCAGAAGAGACGATTATTGTCCAAGGTGTACTTCAGGGAGAAAGACGCGTCGATTGCGCAGTGAGTCCCAGTTTGGAATTCATATGTTGTTTGAAATTCAGAGCCGCCCTGGAGGTAAGTAAGAACGGAGAGAGAGATTCACACAACCCAATTATCATTCTCGTTCCATCAGGTGGGATTCTGATCTGAGATGTGTGCTCTGCAACGTTGTTCAACCGGGAGGGCGCATCACAAAGGGAATCCCAGTTGGGTCTAGCGGTATCAAAGGCCTCACGCCGCTTGCAGAGAATTGCTGATGCCTGCGCATGCGAATGTAAGACTTGAGAAACTTGGAACTTGAATCGAGAGAAGAAAAAACGAACCTCACAACCGTGGCTCGGACGGATAACTTGGAATTTTCTCGAGGGGCGGTCAGGCGGAACTTGTTTAGCCTCGTCTTTTTCCCTGTTATCTTGAATCGCGGATCTGAATAGACGAATTGTCTTACCGTCGATAAACGGTGCCAAGTTGGCGGTTAGCCCGCCGCCGCGCGCGCTTTGGTCTTGCGCCATCTCGAGTTGTGGACCCAGTCAAATATCTCCATCCGTCGAACAATGGAGGAGGAGGTAAGCGCATTGTCCTTTCGAAGCCCATAATTTAAATTTGTGGAGTGTTGTGGGCCCCAATACACTTGCGACAGTGAAGATACCGCGTGGCCCGCTGAAGGAGATGCAAACAATTCTGTTATCGCATATTCTCGTTGCCCGGAGGGTTTTGTGCCACCTGAGCTCTCCGCCGGTTTCCAAGGAACACTGGAGGTTCCGGAAGATGCGCGCCGAGTTGTGGGATTCAGCTTTTTTTTTCCCGCATGCGGGAAGAGCTCGCGCACGATGGAAGAAAGTTGGCCTCTCAGGAGTATTAGAGCGGGAAAAGAGGCTGTGATTGGTCTTTCTACGCGTTTAACCGCCCTGTGAATCGAGTTAAGCCAGCCAGTCGCCAGAACACGCGTCGAGGTGAGAGGAACGCGTGAACAGGTAAAGGAAGCGTGTGACGTGACCGGTGTGTCCGTGATGTTTCGGCGCGGAAATCACCGATTAAGAGTGATTTCAACCGATTCGCTAGTCAGGGAGTTGATCGCTCGGTCTCCAATCCTAAGATCGTAGGTATA
>JARKIB010000572.1:0-61711 GCA_029378385.1 Mycena metata
AACGCGCAGACCCACGCAGCGAGATGGGTGAATGGAGCCCAAATCGTTCCACAGAATATGTTGACCGCGATGTATCTATGATTGTATGAGCGAGAGAGCGCGTAGGACAATGACCCACATACGCCCAAAAGACATCGCCCAACTTGGTGATTTCCCTTAGATGTACTCTACGTTTCGCTGCCACCTTCTCCAGTGCTTGTGCTTCAGACATGTTAATAACTGAACGCCGCTGCGCCTCCTCATTAATATCTGTCGCCTCTAGTTCTGCGCCAGCCCCATCTACGAGCCATCTTGAGGCCGCGAGATGTAAGCCAAGTTGATGACGACCGACATTCCAGAGAGCTGCGATAGATTATAAGTGGGTGGCGAAACGGCGAGAGTCCAACGTACTAGAAAGGCAACGTAGAACGGCGCGCGAGGACCGAAGCGTTCGGTGAGGGGATAAGAGGTGCGGGCGGAGACGAAGGATGAGCCCTTGCCAACGACCAGTCCAAAAGCCATAGACACGCGAGGCCATGAGATTTGAAGAACCGGACAATGATGGTCTCTTGAACGACGGCCAACGGGCTCACTCCAAGACCGAAGATGAACATCCCAGCAGCCATTATGCGGACAATCCCCCCAGATATCTCCCGCTAGTAAAAATGCGGTGCCAATAAACACAACACCGGTCGCTAAAATGCTCGTGAAGGTCTAGACACACGCTTAACACGTCTGAGGAACTTCAGAGGCTGATGACCTACGGTACCAAGCGTTCCGGCTAATATCCCTCCGACGAGAGGTGTCCAGGTGCTATTAAGACTTAACGCCGAGATGAGCAGGCTGTATTCCGCATGGCCCGTTCCGAGATCCCTTGAAATCCTAGACTTCAATGGGCCCAGCACATAAGACGCACTGGAATAACAGTTTATTGGTGAACGCGTTGGGTCGTGAGCGACGTACTAGTGGCTGCCGACACTGAGCCAGCACGCGCAAAATAGCGCTAGAGAGCGTATCAAGAACGCTCTTTGATTGTCACTCAACCTCCGCCTCCTGGGTGCCGGTGGCGTGGAGGGATGGTCCAAGATAGCGCCGGCTTGCAGTGTTGAGATGGAATCGGTGTCGGAGAGAAACTCGAGGTCGTCGCCATCACTGTCGGCTGCGACAAGGAGTTCATCGCACGACGAGCGACGGTGCTCGCTGGGTGAGGGCGTACGTAGCATTGGTGGCGGTTGCGGCGAAAGCGTTGGAGCTCCTAAACGAAAATAGAAATCTGATAAGATCCAAACTTCACAGCGCCGAGAAAACCCGAACGGGCGATGGCAGCGCAAGTGCCAGCGTTTCTTGCGCCTCTGAGCCGATACCAAAGGCTCAATGTAAATAAAATATACAACAGTGTTCGTTTCTTGCGCTGCCGAATAAATGGGCATCGCGCATGGATTATACATAGGCCCGGTTCGGCAACTCGGCTAAACCATCCTCCTTGAATCTCGCACTCTCCTACCCGAGCTGGACCCGGCCCAGACACATGTGCAGAATAACGCGGCTGCCACAAAGGCCAGCTCACTCCATGCGAGCGCCTCAACCGTCAAAGACTGCATGCACCTGGGAAACTCGGTGAAAAAGTCGCTCAAGGTGAACCAAGGGCCCGCAACGAACCGAGATATTGGAGGAGAGGTCGGACAGTGTCCGCCAGTTCGAGTAAAGTGGAATATTCCTGCGGAAACGCCCTAAATTTGCCATATCAATAACAAGGAAAAAATGTTCTCGAGGACCGAAAACTCACCCACAACACCACGGTGACGCTCAACCAGAATATGGAGCTAGCAATATTCGCCAGGAAATGCTTTGCACCATCCAGGAGCCACAACATGTACGCGACGGCAAAGACCACAGTCCACGTCGCATTGAAGAGCATAAAAATTAACAGGGAGTGATATCGTGGGCTGGGCCAAGTGCCGTGCGTATTTCCAGCGTTGACCAGGAATGCCGTGAGTCCGAGCTCCGCCACGCCAGAGAGGATCATCATAGTAAAAAGGAAAGGATGGTAGTGCGCTTCCACAAATGACATGCGCGCCGGGTTGAAGTGGGGATTAGTGGCACGGAATAGCCGGTTGAGCAGGGTGCGTTTTGTTAGAAGACGACGGGGGCGCATCGTGTAGGAGTCTGAAGCGAATGACTTGCCTGCCACAGATGCAATGCAATATGCATATGCAGGAAACGTTGCATCCGCCAGGCTAGTGATCGCAGCAGGAGAACAACGAATGCAAGTGGATATCAAGTACAAGATTACATCGCCAGAGCAGCCGTAGCGAGCTTCATAGCTCCTTCTCTTGTTTTATTTCCTAAAAGTTTGGACGATCAGCCAAGATCTCCATGAATTAATTGAAGAGATCATACCGCCAATGAATCCCGACGCATGCACAAACACACACCCTTCAATGCCGGAGGCTGCGGACAACGTGTCGTCTCTCAGGCCCCTCCAAGCCTCCGGCAGAGCCTTGCGGCTATCAAAGCTGTCCGACGACACGGGAACGGCCTGGACGCGCCAGCTTCCGCCATCGTCCGGGTACACAACATATATAGCCTTGTCTTCTTCCGCCGTCGCCGATTCGGCCTCAAAGTCAAACAGATGCTCCTGGACCGTGTTAGCGTGAACGATAACTTGCTCGAAAGCACGAACGCACCTTCCACGGCAAAAACTGGTCAAAGAGGATGATTTTGCCGGTCGGGTCGATTTGCTCACTGGATTTGATAGCCTGGATGAGCAGATCGCGCGCGGGCAACCACGAATTTGCGTAGTAGCTAAGTTTCCCGACAAACTCCTCCCCAGTCAGCTGCGACGCTTTCGCGAATTGAGCCTGAGCACACCACGGCAGTGAGCTAACGCGTTATATGGAACGAGCGGGCATTTACGTCAAGCACTTCGGGGCCTGTAGGTTGATTCCACACGGGATTGAGCGACGCGACGCGACTGCCCAAGTCGGTGCTGCTTTTATATTTTGGTTTGATGTCGGAGGGATATTGGGCGATCCCATTATCAATGGCGTCGATAGCCTCGATGAATTGCTGGGAAACGGTTGATCCTTGCGGGGAAATAGGGCTACCGAACCCATACCTTGTACATTTTGAGCCATAAGGTTGTAACCTTTGGATCGTCGGCTGGAAGTTGAGTCTTATTCGCGATTACCTCCTTTCCGAAATGCCTGCAGCCAAAGTTGAGAGCGAGAAGAGAGCGCGATGGTAGGGTAGAATGAACTTGAAAACCAATCCGGCCGACGACAATTTCGTCTCGAAGCCGTGTCCGAAGACCTCGGTGAAGCCTCGTTGGTGGTGGTCAAACAGTTGCTTGCTTTCATCGTAGACGGCGCCGACATCCACCACGATGTCACAAGTTTCGAGCACAGCGGGGTCTCTGGTCCGTTTTACCTCTGTAACACAACGCTTTAATTTGGGATTAAGGTTCACTGTGGTATTTCCTCGCCTGAATCCCGGTATGCTGCCGTTTGGCGCAAAAGAAAGACGGCGAGGGCTTCATCGCAGTGGAACGTGCCATTGTGTGTGCCGATGATCTAGTTTGTCTGTTCAACATCCACGCGCGAAAGACGGCTCGAGTCGCGAGGACCTTGGTCTGGTCCAGCTTTTGTTTCTTAGCCTGGGGAACAGAGGACATGGCGCGGGAGATAAAGAGGCGACGAGACAGAAGAAGGGTTCTCGCAGCAAGACCAAACATGAAGCGCGTCACTATTGGCGCCGACGTCGACTTAGGACAGACAACGGATCGCAGTATACAGATGCATATGGGCAGAAAATTATAGTCCGAAAGTAACATAAATATCGCTCTCTACCAAGCGTCCGTCCTGAATATGCTGCAAGGTCTATATGACCAGAAATCCTCCAAGCGCCGCGAATGTCCCCAGAAGCACAGTGTTTCGTGCAAGCGAATATGCAGCGTTTATGAAGCTGTCGGGGGGACCGTAGGCACCACCGGTTGCGCCCTGCAAACGGATGAGTGGAGCGTGCAGGCTGGACCGGAACTGGACGTACCGGTGACGGGGCCTCGTCAGTGACGATGCTGATCGTTCCAGTGGGGAGATTTGCGGTCGAAGTACTAGTTTGTGCGGAAGAGGACCCCCCACTGGAATTGGGTGGTGCGGCGGGTGTGGTGGGTTGAATGGTGGAGGTGATGAGAATTGTCCCGACGGATGTTGTCTCTTGTCTGTTGCCGTTGGTCACGACAAACCCGATGCTGGTGGTGAGGGAGGTAATGACTGTCACTTGCGCGGAGGCTGTAGCGCTGCCGCTTTGTCCAGCGCTCGCCCCAGATGCTGCAGCACTCGTCCCAGATGCTCCGCTCTGCTATGAAATGAGGTCAAAGAAAGGGAATGGTACAGAACACCCGTACACTTTGCGCTGCTGCGAGCGGGAGAACGGCGGCGACGAGCAGGGTGAGCAGGCCGTGCATCCACATCGTGTATCGTGAGAGTCGTCAAAGAAATATAGCGGTCGGCGGATGATGCGGTCACCCGAATGCGGCCTGTTGCGGTAACTTGCGGACCGCTACCAAGGTTCACAGGGGCCACATGTGTGTAACTAACTCTTCTTTCTCTCTTCCTCCATGTTCCCAGCCAAGCCCTTGGAATCTCATGAAATAGTGACCCTCATACACTACATCTCCCCCGAAATCCAATTACTGCCGCCCCACCTCGTTGCTTCGGAGCTCGCATTCCGCCAGTCGTGTCTCAAGCTCACCCCGGATGACCCCGCCTATTTGATTTGGCCCTCGGCCGACGACCCCCAGGTATGCCTGTCCTAGGTCACCGCGCGTCAACTCACCCCAATTTCCTAAGCACGTCGTAGACGCCCTGGAGTCGTTCCAGCGGAGACCCATTGAGGACCTCAGCCTAGACTTCCGCATCGCATACACCGCAGACGACTCGCTGTTCGCCCACGTGGAGCTCACGAACGAGCTCCGCCTCGTGTTCCAGTGGGAAGAAGCCACCTGGAAATGTTTCAATTTTTGTCGAATGCCCTTCCCGCTCGACTCCGCTCCGCGTCTCGAACACTTGCCGGTTGACGATGACGAGATCGATAGCGGCGAGGACAGCCCAGATTCATATTGGGACTCGTATGGGGGAGCCGCAGCCGACCGCGAAACTGATGCCGCGGAGTTTGAGCGGGAGGAGGCAAACGAGGGAAATGGATTGAGCTCGTATTGGGGGCTCTACGACTCGGTGGAGGATTCGGTCATCCCTTCTCCTCCACAAGAAAAGCAATGGCTCGACGTGGATCCGATATCCTTCTCATTCGCCGAGCTACACCCAGCAACAGATCCGATCGAGTCGCTCTCAGACCGTCTTGAAGCGCTCTCCCAACGGTCCCTTGCTTCCGACGACGAAAGGACGATCGCGGTCGTAAATGGGGCTTCGGAGGTAGCATTGAAGGAGAGCTTGCGGGGTGTGTGGAAGCTGTGGAGGTCGAATCGAGCAATGCCCACAGCCGCGGACCAGGAGTTGTTTTTGAGCGTGGTTCACGAGGTTTTGGGAGAGCCATAGTACGTGGGTTACGAAGATTTTGTTTTTGATCAAGGGAATGCATTGCAATGGCGAGCTAAAGGAATGTACTAGACATGTCAAGGTTTGGCGTCGACTCTTTGCACAACCAGTTGAAGGAGGTTAAACACCGCGTTGTTGAACATCGCCAGGTTTTGCGGACCGGCGTCGTGAGAGGAAGTCGGAACGGCGGCGCTCGAAGTAACAGAAGTGGACACGGCGGAAACGGAGCTGCTCATTCTGGCGGTGCTCACTGTCGTCGTCTTGGAAGTGGACGCCGACGCCTGGATCTTTGAGGTGACGCTCGAAGTGGTTGCCGTCGTAGAGGTGGCCTTTGAGGTTGTGCTCGATTGCTCTGGTGTCGAGTCGGCGAACGACCATTCGCCTGCGAAAATTCATGGACCCGTCGCACGGTTTAGTGGCCTGAGCGCACCGTGAATGCGGCCAAGGTCCTCATCGGCGAAAAAGTCGAAAAGCGAGCGAGAGAGATCCAGGCCGAAAACAAGACAACCCATGCACTGCGAGGGAGCGGTTGAGCAGAAAGCCAGATATAGGCGAGGCACTGACTTGGTCTACGACCTTGGCATTGGCCTCCTTGCCGTTGTAGGTGATTGTGATTTCCTTGTTACAGTTTGCGCCGCCGTCCCACTGTGCAACATTTATCGCGACAACCTAAGCGAGTCGGTTACTCGAAATATATCCTCCCTAGAGCAAAGGATAACCGACAAAGTCGCTGTCGACGTTGGTGCTGCCACAAGCACCCCTGGAGACGCGTGAGATTAATGGGGTGGCAGCGGGGACGCGCGCACAGTCCGACGTCGTAAAAGGAAAACTCCTTGTCCCCAGTGTGAGCATCGGCGCGTTTGGGATGGCGGGGGACGTGGTGGACGGCAAGTACAACGGGGACGAGTTGGAGTAAGGACAGGATGAACATGGCAGACTGAGAGAGGATTGTAACGGGCGGCTTAAGAGCGCGTCATTACGGAATGTTTGTGCTTTCTTCGATTTTTTGGTGTAAATGGCCTTGCTGCCTCTCGGAAAATTCTGAATCGTCAAAAATCGGCAGGTACAGGACACATTATTTATCTGCGATTTTATGCTGAATTACGGTCGCTTTTGAGGCGAGTTTGGGTTGTGCTTGTCACCTGACTCTGTTGATGTTTATTGAAGGCTGAAGCTCGTAGTCCCGCTACTCCCTCTTCCTCCATGACCACCATGCGTTGGACTGACGACCCGCGCCCGCCCTCGCTCTCGTCGTCTCCAGACTACACTACAGACCGTCTCTCGTCACCCAGCCCATCCCCAGTTTACCCCTTCCCCCGAATTCACGCTAGCCCCAGTTCCCCCTCGTTCCCCCAGGAAGACTACCAGCTCTCCTGGGACCCTCCAGTCGACCCCAAAGTCACCTATTCCCTCCCCAGTTTCCGCTCTCTCTTTCCGAGCGACGATGAGCACCCCTTGACCTCGGAATACGACGCGTCCGAGTTCTCCGAGCAGGATGCTGCCCGCGACGACGCCTTCCTCACAGAGAGCGAGGACGAGGAGTCAGACCCCTTTTACTCCGACTCCCGCGTCACCTTCACCGTCTCCGCAGAACGCGGTCGCTGGAAAAGCGACCCCATGCCTCGCCATGCCCTTCTGCGTATTACCGCACGGACGACATCCCCAGCCCCCTCCCCAGTTCCCTCCGTCATCCAACGGAATATCTCGGAACCCGCACCGTCCACCAAAACCCCTCCTCCCGAAGAGCCGGCCGAACGACAGGCCTCGTCTCCCCCTTTGCCCGAGCACACTTCCCCGGTGCTGTCTCCGATATCCATTGCCGTCTCTCCCATGGTCGGCTCTGTCTCTCCCTTATCCGTGTTGGAGCCTTTATCGCCACTCTCCTTACCCCCGTCCTCCCTCGCCGGCGATCACGACCTCGACATGGACCTCGAGTCGTTCCCTGACAACGACGAAATCCCTACCCCCATGCACTCCGAGACCGGCCTAGGACTCTTTGTTCGTACAATCGCCGTCGTCTGGGTTCTTATCCAGCTAATGTTGAACGCAGGACTCGCCCCCTGTTCCTCCCGTTATATCCCAACCATCGCCCTTGTCACCTCATGTTGCGCTCCCAGAACCCACGGCTTCTGTCGAGGTGATCCCAGCGGCGTCGACGACATCAGTAAATACGGAGGATCATGTGGTTCCAGATAGTGCGATGGACGTGGATCTCCCCATCCCCAAGAAGAAAAAGAAGGCCGTGTCGAAGAAACCCCAGGAGGAACCTTTGCCCACCGTCTCGAACGAGGCGAAGAGCGTGGTTCCGCCAACCACCTCTCGGGTAAAGAAAGCGGGAAAGGCGAAAGAGAAAGAGGAGGCACCACAGCCGGTGGACAAGGGAAAAAAGCGCGCGAGTCAGCTGTCTCTTCGGGATGAAGCTCCGAAATCGAAAAAAGCCCGCATAGGCCACACCCCATCCGAGGCATCTGGATCTCGCACTCAGACGCAGAGTCGATCAAAATATGCCGAGCAAAAGCCGAGCCGGAGGATAGAGACCAAGGATGCGCCGGCGAAAGCGAAGAAGGCGGTGCGCGCCGATCCTCGCCCTCCAGCATCGAAAACCAGACGCAAACCCCGTCCGCGATCCCCCTCCCTCTCTTCCTCATCCTCTCGTTCGCTCTCTCCGCCTCCCGAAGAGTCGCCACGCAAGTCGGCGCCGGAGATCGATCCCGAGCTGTGCGGGATGCTCATCGAGTGCATGGCGACATCGCGCGCATCGTCGCTCCCCATGTCGACGCTGTACAAGACGGTGATGCAGAGCTACCCGTCGGTCAAGAGCCGCGGAACCGAGCGCGAGTGTCTCGATGTCATGGAGCGCGTGCTCGAGGGCGGAACCATCAGTGGCGGAGGGACTGGCGTCTTTGGGAAGGTCCAGAGCAGTGGCAAGGTACGCGGCCTTCATTCCTCCTATCGCGCCCGTTTCACTCATACTCGACCTACAGGACGAGCTGGACCCGCCGCTTGAGGCGCAGTGGTTTTACGTGCCTGAACGCGACCAGGACCAAGATCGCGCGCAGCTGATCAGAAGCATGATGCCCCGCCCCGCGAAGCGCAGCGAAACGAAGAAGTACAAACAGTATTACTACCGGCCACTCGAAAAGATCTCGCGCTGGGATCCAGAGGAAGAATTATGATGGAGGGAAATTGAATTTTGAACTCTGTTTGTTGTACAGTATCGTTTCCTTCTTTCGTTCGCTTGCATACACACTAGCACTACACCCTTCTTTGAGAACTTAATTTTATATCCTTCGATCCTTGTAGCTACCAATACCAGTTTCTTGTACGTTCGGCGTTGTGTATGTCCCATTCCGCGTAAGATGTATTTTCGGTGTACGATAAAACTTTTATCTCGTCGGTGTCTCCTTAAACTTGCGAGTCTTTACGCGGACATATTACAATCTAAAACAGCAAGAACCAAAAAGTATGTACATTATATGGCTTTTAGATTTGCGCGGATTCAATGTTCATTCTTCGACTGCGGTCGCATCCTTCGTGCTGTCCGTTTCTTCGACTTGCTCTTTTGACGCGTCCTCTGTCGATTCATCATCCGCTTGGCGGGGGAGGGGTGGCTGGCCAGGAAGACGAACGAAAGCAAACTTGCACACCAGGAACCCCTCCAACCCCTTTTCCTGCCACGCCTGGTTGACCGGAATGAGTATGCAACAACAGAAAATTGATTCGGACCGCTCCGCTTGCCTTTTCGACGCGATAGAGCCCGTCGTAGCGATACCTGAGTGCGCCAAGATTAACATGGCCCTCAAGGAAAGCAATGTCTGACGTACCCTTCGTAAGGTGCGTACGGCGACTGAAGCTTGTATCCTCGGATGACGCGAATCGGTTTTTTCGATTCAGAGGAAATCTTCAGGATCAGGCATATCAGTTGCTGAACCCTGAAATAGGCCGACGTCTTCACCTTAAGCGCCTTGTTGAACTATCTCGGAATTCGTCAGGGTCGAATCAACAACGCGCTGAAGAAGAGACCTACGTTATTCTCGAAATCTTGGTCGGAGCTCTGGGGCGCGGTGCGCAGCTGAATGAGTGTGAGCACGACATAGATTATACTTTCAAGATGGATGCACACATTTAGAGGGTTGGCCTTGGTGCCCTTCAGGTTGCGACCACCTAAACTGACCGTTAGGACACACTCGGCCTCGTCAGAATAAGCGCTAACCCGATCCAGTGTAAGTACTAAAACGCGTCAGACAAACGTAGCGGTTCCTTGACCAAAGAACTTACAACGCGTAACCAAAGTCGACGTCGTCCGCATACCCGCCACTGAGCGCGACACTGTACGCGCCCTTGGGCCCCGGCGCAATCCCTGCCACCCATGGTCTGCTGCGGGTTAAGCATGACGGTCCGAGGCAGGAGAATAGGTTACCAACGCGTGAATCGCGTCCGCACTGCACCCCTCTCTGGACTCCCACCAAGTTCCAACCTCGACGCCAGGAATAGAACCAAACACTTTCCTGTTCGACTATTTAGACGGGTTGAATGGAGACCAGAAAGAAAAAAACATACGGGTCGTGAATCCGTTTACTCCCGCTCTCTCTTCCCAGTGGCCCAGCATTTTCAGTAGTGCGTACCCCGCTGGTGAAGGAGACTGGGAGGGGCGAACCCCGCTGAATCTCGGATTTGTAGTCGACTTTCTTTCCGGCGTTGCGAGAACTCCTGCGAATGGAACCACTGTCGGGCGGCGTCGACGATTTCCCGGATTCGGTGCGGGAGGTCTTTGGGCTGGGTGCGCCTTCATGCTCTTCGACAGATTTGCGTTTCTTCGCGCTTGCCTTGGGCCGTTTTATTTCTTTTGGCTCGAAAAAGGGTTTGTCAAGTCCTGCGAGTGTGGTCAAACAACAAGCCCCAAAAAAAGGTTTCAAGGCTTACCCATTTCTCTGAGGAGAGCCTTGTTGCGCTCGATATTGGCCAGTCTCTCTTTCTCGTAGCTGGAGACCATGTTGACGAGTGGCACGTTCAGTGAACGGAATCAAAACGGAAGCAGAAAGTGAAAATAAAAGGCGCGAGTGTCACAACGAATGTCAAACTCACGTGTCTGTGACGACGACGCGTAGATTCAATGATTGGCCGTCGCGCGGCTAAAATTCTGCGAATCGGTGTTCATTGAAGTACTTTGAAATACATGGACAGCGCAACAAGCGTGAACATTGACTATGCTACTTTAAGTTTAAGATGGCATGGTCAGAAAGCAGCGTGATCGGTGCTTTCGCTTCTCGTTTCCTCGCTGGGAGAGCTCGAGGTCCCGGCGTTCTTGGAGCCGGCGCTGGGTTTCGTGTGCATTGAATCTTATGTTGACAGGTGAGCGAAAAACGACGAGACCTGGATCTGGTAAGAACTCACGGCCCACAAATTTACACGTTCGCTGCGGAGCGGTTCAGCAGATATCAAGTACAGGAGGTGCGACATACTCGTTTATAATACGCGCAATTTTCGCCTCGAGGGCAAAAATGGCCGGAGGGGCAGTTATCCCCCGAAGGGCAAACCTTGTCTGTAATCGGTTGGACCCTGTGAAGCGACTAATAGGTACGACCTACTGCGGTTTATCATTGGACAAGGTGCTTTTTTGCCATTTTCGCGAAGGTCGTGGTAATTTTCAGGGGTTAGAATATAGTCGTGACTGGGGAATCGATGAGTGAGTGAGTTGTATGGTAATAAGTAGTACGTTGCGTTTTTCGCACCCGTATGTGCATTTTGCTCCTTGTTTACAGGCTGAAAGGTAGAAGAATGTGCACGGCGGTGGTGTTTCTAGAGATTCATCTTCTCAGATAAAACGCGAAAAAAAACGGGAAAACCGACGTTTATGTAGCGGCTGCAAAGGGATAGAAAGTAAGAAAGAGAGAAGAACTTCATTGATATGACCTACAACCCCCGGCTCGAGGTAACGAGGCTCGTCCCCAGAGCTGGAAGGTGTGCTGTGAATTGAAGTTTTTTTAGGGCTTCCTGGCGCCGACATCGCCGGTCCATGCTCTGGAAGCTGTCCTTTGTTCCGTGTGAATGGATTTGATAGTTTGCGCGGCATGAAAACACCGTCCACCGTTATCTCTGGAAGGTTGAGATTTCTGAGCTCCAGCGCAATAGCCTTGTATCCACGAAGGAGAACGATTTTGTGCATGAGTCCCTCGTTCTCCAATAGGGTAAGGGAGCTTGTGTAGCCGTTATCGTGTCCGCCTGTCGGGACGTTCAGCAACTTGCATCGGAATGGCCTTGACACGCACCTCCAAAGAAAACAAAACTAGTTTGAGGGAAGCGAGTGAAGACACGCAGATATTCTAGTAAAGATTGCATAAGGAATCGCTCTCGCCCGTTAACCAAAAAGCCTGCCTTTTATCTTCGAATCAGCAGACTCTTTCCCCGGACCGACGTCGAGTATTGAGAATAGCGGCGCGGCTTGATTGAATCCGAAGCAAAATTCTTTGAATTGTTCCTTGGTACAGATGTCTTGGTTCACCAAAGTGTCGATAAGGCCAGTCTTGTTGCAGAACACAGTAAGCCAAACTTGCGCCCTGGACATTTGGGGCGTATCCGTTGCCCGTGCCGTGTAGTCCGTCAATCCTTTGGTTAAGAGCATTGCGGCCTGTCTTCCCCCACTACGCCCCTGGGTGATAAGTTCTTTTTTGAAGATATGGCCGTCTCCGTCGATTAAACAAAGCAGCAGAGGGTTATCATTCTCAAAGGTCAATTTTCATCGTAAGATAGCCAGACACGTAGGTGAAGGTCTTCACCTTCAACGAGCCTAGAATACTTTCAAGCTGGGCATTAGATCCTTTCAGTGTAGCGTTGTCCTCGTCGGCTTTCGTGAAACCCAGTTTCCAAACGCCGAGTTCTCGTTCAAGTTCAATGACTCTAAGCCTAAGGAGCTCGTTTTCATCGGTGGTCCTCTTGAAGATGGCTAAGTTGCAGCTCTTGAATGAAATATCTCGTAGGGGAAGGAAGTGTCCGACCTGACTGTTCTTCCAACAGTGACTCCCTGTCGTATAATTTAATATGGCAACATCACTACGAAAACCGGTACTGACCACCGATGCATAGGCGATGCTCTTTCATCCATCCCGAGCTCAATCAAGGAATACTAGCGAATTCATTCAAAGGACTGTGTGCGTTCTTCACAAAGGGACTCCCGAGACATCGATCAAGTTACGGTATACGTGATCCTGAGGACCTGAACGTTGAACGACTGTCTTCAGATTTCACGCAAGATATACTAGAGAGGCCGATATCGAGCCTAATGCTACTCATGGACAGGGCGACTCGCACACGCGTTTTCGTAGGGAACGGTACAGATAAATAATGTCGATATAATCCGTTGATGAAGGAAGGGCTGCAAAGAGTTGACCGACAGACGCTATGTATGCATCTACTTGACTTTCTTGAGCTAAAGAAGTAACAGAACAGGTTAACGGTGGTAGATGGCGGGAAAATAATCACTGACCCTGTCCGTGTTGCGAGTAATCTTGTTGTCCAAATTGACGGTCTTTTGGTCAATCAAATCGATGCGCTGGTTCTGCTTGTCGAGTTCCTGCCCCATCGCCATTCCTAAAGCCCGGAGTCGCTTGGTTGCATCACCAATCTCGTCCAGGTTGTCGTCAATTTCATCCTCGACTTCATCATCGGAAGCTGTGGATTCGAACTGGAACCGTTTCCGCTGTTCCTTCCTAGCAGCGAGTTGGTCGTCTGATCTAAGGCGGCCCCTGCCCCCACCGATGAGCTCATCCCGATCTCCGTCGCGCCCGTAGGTCTGAGCTTGTCCGAGACGATTCTGCGAATCCCGGACATCCATCATGGCTTTCTCTCGCTCGCTACGCTCATCCTCATATCGTGCCTGTACTTTCGCTTCCTGGGCTCTTCGCTTGCCGTCCTTGTTGAAAGTGATAACAGGACGAAAAATGGAGCGATTGAGCTGATTGAGTTCGTCCGTCTTGTCATCTGCACGAGCTGAGTGGCCTTTGGAGATATCCAAGTGGCGCTCCGTGTTCGCGAGACGCTCTAGAGCGGAGATCAGAGATCAGAGATCGGAAGAACAAGCAGCAAGTGTGGCTTACCAGATTGAGTACCGAGCTTGGTGAGGGTGTTTCGGGCGGTGTCCTCCGCCTCGCGAGCCAAACGAAGAGCATTCCTCGTCGAGTTCGCACTTTCCTGTTTCACGTATCTGGTTTGCTTTTTGATACCCTCTACGTCCTCATCGTTCTCCTCCCCAGGTGGCGGGTCACGACCGGCTCCAGGGCCATCGAAGAACCTGCCCGATCCGGCCTTCTCTGCGTTGTAGCCAGAGAAGAGAGCCGCACGATCATCGTCCAGCTTGGAGAACTTCTCTCCTGGACGAGAATACACATCGCCGACGCCTTTGTTTCTGTTATACTTGTCCTGAGGGTAGTTGTCGTTGTAGTCATTCTTGTTATCGGAAGAGTACGACGCAGTCCGGCTGCTGGGGGCGGCGTAGGGGTCGCCATCACGACTAGCAACGTATGTGCTAGCACTCGAACGAGTAGGACGAGGAGAAGAGCTATTGCCCGTCGGCTGGTCTACTGGAGGGATCATAGACTTGTTATTATCCTTGCGCTTGAAGAACGACATTTTCAACGATGGAAGTGGGTGTTGAGGGCTAAGTGTCGCAGCACGATTGAGATGATGGTGGATCACTGATCAGATTAAGGCGGTACAACACGTAAGTAACAACCCCTATGTTTTTCGTGGCCGCGATTTGGCCATCTTTTCTTTCCCAACCACCGTCACCCCCTTTCCAATCTTAACGACCGAGGCCAGTGCAGCCTGCTTTTGCTTCTTTATCCCCCCGATCCCTTTCATCTTGGCGTATTTATCAACGCTGGTGTTGAGGGTGTCACGACTCTTCTTCTTGGCCTTGCGCTGCTTGCCGCGCAATGCCTTTTTCTCTGCCGGGGTGAGTTCGCTGCGTGCGCGGGGATCAGCGGACGTTGTCGCGAAGACTTCCTCGGGGGCCAGCATGGCGGCGGCCGATTTCGAGGTGGGAAGAGCCGATTCCAAGGTAGCACTCGAAACGTTGGAGATCGAAGATATCGTAGCTTTGGGCTAGAAGGAGTGTCAGTGGTGTGTTATGGTAGAAGTGCTGTACGGACCTGCTTGGGCATAAAATGGGCATTGCAGAGCGCGTCCAGCTTCCCACAGATGCCCTCCCAGAGGGCCTCGATTTCTTCATGCTCCTTTTTGAGTTTCCCGTCGCGATCGTCAACAGAAGACCCATTTGCCTGTGCAGCAACATAGTCCTCTTCGTAGATCTGGGCAAGCGACTGACTCGACTTGGTGTCTTTGAGTTCGAAAAAGCGGGAAGGAAGAAAGGGTTTATCCTCCATGGGGCGTATCCGCACCACGTCGTCAAAACGACCCTCGAGAATCCGAGCCTTGATTCGCTCTTCGAGAACCTGGACGCTTTCCTCCGTCACTACAGGGACCGCTTTCATGACTCGTTCAAACTCCAAGTCCTCTTCCAACAGGGAATTCTGCGGCCGCGCCCGAGCACCTGCTTCTCCCATAACGACCCAATCTTTGGGCCCAACGTTTTCGGCTTCCAAGCTCGAAATTTGCTCTTGCAGGGCAGCCATGCGTTGTTCGTGAGTTGAGAGATCTGGTCGACGTGTGAATTCCAAGGGTTGGAGAAAGAGATTGAGAGCATACCCTGTGGAGGCTCGTCTTCCTCCTCCGCGAAGAGATCGTCCTTTAGTCGCTCGATAGTTTCTCCACCGTGGAAACTGCCTTCCAGAGACTCTTCTTCGGATTCTGGTTGGCTCTCCTCGTCGCCGTCGCCGTCATCATCCTCATTATCATCCATTTCGCCGAACCCTGCTTCTTCAAAGCTCTGAAAGTCATCGTCGTCATCATCGTCGTCGTCCTCTTCATCCATGCTATTCAGCGGAAGGTTCTTTCCCTTCGGTTTGATGTTCTTGACCCGGACCTCTTCGTGGAATCGAACTCTGCCGGGTTTCCGAGACGACGAAGGGGTCTTTTTGGGTCGCGGAGGAGCGTTATGTCGAGGTGGTTCAAAGAAATCTTTGTAAAATGCTTCTGTAAAAATTATTAGTTCGGCCCCACGTTGTCTAAAATCAGTTGCGTACCGCCAGCATCATCCTCATCCTCTTCATCAAAGTTTTCAGCGATATCCACCGGCGCGAAGAGGTCAATAGATTCGCCGTCTTCCGAATCATTCTCGTCGAGGCGACCTCTGGAAACTTTCCGCGCCTCTGCCTCCTCCGTTTCGGCATTGAATGCGGCCAGGTCGAAAAAGCCGTCATCGAGCCCCGTTCTGGAGCCAGCAGAGGATTTACTGGGAGCGCGTTTCTTTCGGAAGGAGGAAGGCAATTCACTTTCCTCCGCTGGGTCGCTATCCTCGTCCGATGACGGATCCCGCAGACTCGCAACCTCTTCCCCCAAGTCCACATCGTCTCCTGATTCCTCCTCCGACTCCACGTCTTCGCTGTCGTCTCCTTCATCTCCCAAATCATCCACATCCATTTCATCCATTCCGCCCTCCCCGCTCTCCAGAGCGCGCATTTGTCTGAGGAGCTCTTCATCGACAAACTCATCCGTGTCGCTGTTATCTTCATCTTCTTCCTGGGGTTCGGCCTCCAGAGCAAGTTCAAGCATGTCGCATACAGGTTTCATTCGAAGCTCCAGTTGAGCCCATATTTGGTCATCGTCCATACCTTCGGTAAAAAGCGAGGTTATAGGTGTTGTTTGGAACACTATTGGGGGCGGGGGCGAAGGACTGGAGCTGCGTTTCCGCTTTTTATTGGCCTGTGACCGGGTCTGAGGCGCTTCTGAGGGACTCAGAGATGAAAGAAATTCAACGAGATGTGGCCGGGACTCATTTTCCGCCTCGAGAGCTAAGACGGGGCATTTATGAGAGACTGAACGACTTCTAGGGCTGGAATAAAACTTACACAGGTCGAAGACGAATTTTGTGGCATCTAGAGCAGCGGCATTGACAGCAAGACTCCCGGGGGCAGAGAAACACGTAGGTTGAGCTTGTATGAGGTTCGTCAAAGCTGCCAGTTCCTTGGGCACGTCAACAGCCTCTTCAGCCATTTTTGAAAGTCGTCGCTCGTTTAGGAAGGTGTGGTTGTTTGGCAGACCAAACTTTACTCTTGCCGAAAACAACCACATCGTTTCAAGTCTCAAGCTTCACGCGTCACGACTCACAACCTCAGGCACTTATTTGAACTGAATGGTTCTTAATGTCCACGGGCTCCGGGTTCCCTGTAAACCAGGGCTGTTCCTGGGTCCACATGCTGCTTGTTGCTCCCTCGCAACCGTCCTTGTTCCAATTCTCCCGCTTGTCGACGTCAAAATGCAGCCCTTGTACATGTTCGGGCCTTCCATTTTTTTTCCGCATGCGGGCAAAGGACGAGAACAATGAACACGGATGCGTAACTCCGTCGCTACTTCCATTGTTCTTACGCGATGCAGAGTATAAAAGAAAAGTGAAATCTGGCAACAACACACGTCTTCTCTCTTTCACGAACAGGTTCACGAACAGGCCACTCTTTTCATCAGCCCGCCAGACGAGCTTTTTTACGACTTTCTTTTTTGATTCATCCCTCCCCCACCACCACTAGGATCCCCTCACGTCGCACGACCAAACTGCATCATGATCGCCGGGCTTTCGAAGGCTATCACCCTTTACCTCGCGCCTGTGTTGACCTTGACGGCCATCCTTCTCTCTCTCTTTGCATACCTCGCTCCTGTCTTGATCCTCCAAGACAAGGTGGCCTTGTTGACCGTTACTCCATCCACTGCGCTGGTGCAGAGCGCCTCCCATCCGGTTGACGGCCCTTCTGTATTCCTCGGCGTACTCGGTACTGCAAAAGTTGACTTGTCCTGTCACTTGCTTATTTTCTACCAGGTTCATGCTCTCGTTTAAACAACGCCGCGCACATAAACTGCACGATCGCGACGCTGAACCCGGTCTATGGTGCGAATAACTGCCGCCATGCTTCATGAGCTCCAGTCTAAAAGGATTATCTAGACTTGACAGCGTTGCCTAGCTCGGCGCCACGTCTCTTGCTTGCCGCCCCTACCCAGGCCACGCCGGTGTTCCTCGGGCTCGGACTCGCATGTTCTATCATCTTCTTCATCACCTTCACTTTAATATCTTTCCGCCACAAAATGGGTGAAAAAATGACGGCAAATCTGGACAAGCCCATCTGGTCGCGCCTCTCTACCTGGCTCGGTTTCTTCGGGTTCATGATCGGTCAGTTTCAATCAAGACTGCCTTGCTCTCGCTCTTGCTCATTCGTCCACAGGTATAACCTCATTCTTGATCCTTCGCATGTGGTTCGGCAAAGCGGTGGACGATTTCAACGACAGCATCACCCTGCAGGGTGCTGACGGCCCGCAAATCATCGCTAATGTCGGCAACGCGTTCACGAGTGCGTTTTTCTACTCCAGCCATGTCCATTTGAAACTCACAAAACTTTTCCAGTGGTATGGGTGGCATACGCATTTTACGCCGTTCCCCTGATCATCTCCTTGTCGAAACTCAACGTCAAGGCCACCAAATAACGACTTTTTTATAATCTCATTTCTGGACCTTTAGATTAGCGCAGTAATAATTTTAAAAGTGTAGCGACTAGTAAACAACGACTCCATGGACGATGCTTAGATTGAATCGCTAGCTACCCTGTACCAAATTAGCTCGTTCACTCTGATATTTCACTTCAGTTGTTCGTGAACACATCGTACTCATTCGTTTCAGTAAATGGAGGACGGCACTTGCGAAGTTGTAGTGTCTCCCATTCATACATCCTACATCCCAAGTGCCGGACGAGACACTCGCTCTATTCTCCGTCGTTACAGCGTCTCCAGGTGCGATGTTATGAGACGTATTCCCATTGGCCAGGTGCTGGTTTCTCTGCGAGTGGCTCCCAACTGAGCAGCAGAATGAATAAGGAAGCGAGCGGACGAGAAGTGCGACGCGGCTCACGCTTTCCATTCGATCATTTGTCCAACAAGCTTGAGCTCATCGACGGCAATGAGCAGCGACTCCTCGATGACACCCTCGCCTAGTGCCTTCTCTGCGGCGGCGATGTCTTCCTTCGCGGCCTTTACAAGGCTGAGTTTGTTTTGTATGAGCGCCTCGGTTGCTTGGCGGTAGACGGATGTCTCTGGTATGTGTGCAAGCTGAGTGAGGGTGTTCTCGTAGGCGTCGGTGAGGACGGGGAGCGGGTTGGGGTGGACCGCGAGGCCTGTGAGGCCGGTGGAGGACCTAATGGCCTGATACAGCGGTCGACTGAGACGCAGCATGAACGGAGTGACTGAAGCCGAATTGCCTTTTTGAGCTTTTCAGCTTTCTCTTGTAACGGCCATGGCAGCGCTGGCCGTCCACGGCGCTCTGCCGCTCTTCACGCGACCGTTGCTAGCCCGACCGCTCTGGGCACGCCCGCTATTCTCTACATTATTCTCCTCGCCATTCTCGACCCCGTTTGCCGTCGCGGCCGTCCCCGCCGCCCTCACCGCATCTCGCACAGGGACGTTTCCCTCGCTGCAGTCCTTGCTGGAACTGCTATTTCCCCCATTCGTGCTTGCCGTCCCCAAGAAAAAGGTGTCGCACTCGCGAAAATCCATGCGCGAAGCAAACAAGGGCTTGAAGGACAAGCACAGTCGGTCTTTTCCAATTTTTGGCTCGTTCCCCTCTCATGCGCCGCTGCAGATATCGTCAATTGCCCCGGCTGTGGCGCGCCCAAGCTCGCACACCATCTGTGCAACCACTGCTTCTCATTTCTGACCCGGATGTGGAAACAATCAAAACGGGACGCCAACCCACCATAAAAATGTGTTTTTGCGGGTCGCGTCGGGCTTTGAGAGAATACTGCTACCACGCGCTGTATGTACTTACCAGGATCTACGTCCAATAATTTTCTGAAAACTCGCTTTGACCTGCACGTGAACGGAGAAACGCTTTTCCGGTTCTCGGCCTCCCACAACCATGTTAGCCGCGAAGTTCATGTCTCGCTCACGGCTCGTACGCTCAGCTAGCACCCATGCGCCGCGCGGCGTCGCTGCTATTCTCCAGAAGAATCCCGAGGACGTCGTCATCACGTTCGCTCGTCGTTCTGCCATTGGTCGCGCGAAAAAGGGCCAACTAAAGGACACCACCGTCGACGAGCTACTGCATGCATTGTTCAAGGTAATCTCTTGTATGGAAACGCGTGAATCTCGTCCAATACGTTCAGGCGACCCTGGAGAAAACGAAGCTTGACCCGTCTAAAATTGACGATATCTGCGTCGGTACGTCTTTCGTTCAGGCAAGTTCAGCCCCCTTCTCAGTCGGGCGGTAGGAACGTGTCACCCGCCGTCTCCCCTCTACGTTTCCAGAGCGGCGGCATTAGCGGCCGGTATTCCGAATTCAGTTCCGATCTCGACCGTCAATCGTCTATGTTCTTCCGGTTTAATGGCAATTCGCAATATTGCCCACGCGATTCAGGCTGGCGAGACGTCCATCGGGGTCGCCATTGGGGTTGAAAGCATGTCCATGCAGTTTGTATTTCAGTTTGGTGGTGATCCCGTCTTTATCCCTTGGCTAGTGCACGGCCCACACCAGAAATCTGTGAAGCAGTGGACAAGAATGCGGAGGCCCACGACTGTATTCAGGTACTACAAGTATTTTGCTTCCGAGGCGTCCCCTAATAATATTCATAGCCGATGGGTTGGACATCTGAGATGGTCGCGGAAACCTACAAGGTCTCGCGCGAAACGCAGGATAAGTTTGCGCTCATTTCTCACACGCGGGCCACAGAAGTACGCCTTGAGATATCTTTCCCGTCTAGCTGTTGACCTGGGCCCTAGTCCCAAGCCAAGGGAATTTTCGCGGACGAAATAATTCCTGTCGAGCTCAAAGGTTCTGTAATTTCTGTCGACGACACCATTCGACCGGGCGTCACGATGGAATCACTGTCTGCTCTTAAACCTGTGTTCCCCAAGTGGGGTGAAGCCTCTACCACTGCGGGAAACGCCAGCGGTGTCGGTGACGGTGCCGCGATTTGCATCCTGACGACCAGAGAGCGCGCTGAACAGGAAGGAATGGAGATTCTGGGTAAATGGGTTGGCAGTGCGGTCGTTGGTAGGTTTTCTGCCTGCGCCTTTGCACTCGACTGACCCGCAAGCAGGCGTCGAGCCAAAGTATATGGGAATTTCTCCGATCTTTGCTATCCCGAAGGTGCTTGAGCAAGCTGGGCTGAAGAAGGAAGACATAGATGTCTACGAGGTGCGGAAATTTCCCATCCGCGAGTGGTCTGCTTGACCTCCGCGGCAGATCAATGAAGCTTTTGCGTCCCAGTTTGCATACTGCGTCGAGCAATTGGGCGTTCCAATTGAGAAAATCAACCCCAAGTACGTTCAGCTCTCCTTACACTGCTCTGCGTCGACTAACTTGATGTGCAGCGGTGGTGCCATCGCCATATCCCATCCTCTTGGAATGAGTGAGTGTCTTGTGCATGTAAAACGATGTCTAAAGATTTTTGCAGCCGGTGCTCGTCAAGTCGTTACTGGGCTCGCTGAATTGAAGAGGAGGAACGGAACGCTGTTGTGCACCAGCATGTGCATTGGTAGTGGAATGGGGGCAGCAGGTATATTCGTTAACGAAGCACGTAGTGCGAGCAAGTTGTAAGTATAGTGCCTATCTACTATGCATAAAGAAGAAGGAAATTCCGTGCAGAGCAAGGGGCTAAACGTAGTTGACCCTCCTGTGAACGGACGTTTCGCTTTTTCTTCGTTAAAGTTCATTAAAAACGCCTGGCAACAGCCGCCAGAAATAGCATTCCCTCGAGGCCACTTCTCGCCAACGCCAGCACCCAACACCAATAACCTCGGAGACTTTACGAAAGAAAAAACCTGCGAGTGACCAGTCAGTGACGGTGCAAAGGGCAGAGAGTAGAAGGAACAAAAATCTCAGCAAGTCGTTCATGTCAGTGAAGTACGACCAATAGGTCGTGCTGCAAGTCGACTAAGAGGTGCCAATGCCACAAAAAGTGGACTCGTCATCGAAGGAGGGAAAGAACAGCTGCTCACCGAGAAGGGTCCCAAGACTCGAGTAGAAGGCAAGAGAGAAAGACGGTTGATGCGATCTTTTCAGTGGACCGACGTTGTGCGTATTTGTCTGATGCGGGATCACTTTGAGGTCACATGACATTGAGAATAAAACAGTATTATAGTAAAGTCAGTATAACTTCTGACTCAGTGTCCTTAGTTCCTGGATGGGAGTCGGCCAAGTAGTTGAAAGATATGCCCAGAAAGATTCATAGGATGAACTACATAATTTTTCAACATCTCCGAGATGGCCGAACCACTTTGTAGTCAACTTCGAATTCAATCCTGAATCTGGGCAACGTTTAAGCCAAGTACTTCTCGAATCGTCTCCTACGTCTGGCCCAATTCCTGGAATCAGGATTCGAACTCCCTCATGCCGAGTTGGGATCAGACCATCAGCCGCTGCATCATCCCACGCCCAACTGTACAGATTTGAAGTCACGATCTCGGCACTCATTCACGGTTCCGCTCCTCAAGGTAATTTCCAGTCAACTTGTTTCCGCTCTCCCTCTCAACTTCGCCAGACAACAACCACAAAATGGCCACCCAAATCAGCAAGAAGCGCAAGTTTGTCGCCGACGGTGTTTTCCGCGCCGAACTCAACGAGTTTTTCACTCGTGAACTCGCCGAGGAAGGTTACTCTGGCTGCGACGTCCGTGTCACCCACGCTCGCACTGAGGTACCCTACTCTCCATTTCTTTCTGGTGTGCATCCTCAGCGACCGCGCTAGATCATCATCCGTGCAACCCACACTCAAGACGTCCTGGGCGAGAAGGGCCGCCGCATCCGCGAGCTCACCGCTCTCGTTCAAAAACGTTTCAAGTTCCCCGAGAACTCCCTTGAGCTCTACGCCGAGAAGGTTCAGTACCGCGGTCTTTCTGCGATCGCCCAGTGCGAGAGCTTGAGATACAAGCTGCTCGGCGGTCTCGCTGTCCGTCGGTTAGTTGCTTCTTCCGTCCATCGTTTTCAGATCCCTTATTCGCAATTCGCAGTGCGTGCTATGGTGTCCTCCGTTTCGTCATGGAGTCCGGCGCCAAGGGTTGCGAAGTCGTCGTGTCCGGCAAACTCCGCGCTGCCCGTGCAAAGTCCATGAAATTCACCGACGGCTTCATGATTCACTCTGGTCAACCCGCCGTCGAGTTTGTTGACTTTGCTGTCCGCCACGTCCTGCTGCGCCAGGGTGTGCTAGGAATCAAGGTCAAAATGTGAGGCAATCTGTCCCTACTTCGAACCCGGTGACTCACCTGCGCGTCGTTTAGCATGAAGGGCACTGACCCCGAGGGCCAGATGGGTCCCCGCAAGCCGCTACCGGACTCCGTTACCATTCTCGAGCCCCCGGTCGACAAAACCGTCTCCGAGCCCACGTCGGAGCAGCGGGAGCCTATTGCCGTTGCCCCTCCGCCAGCTGAGGAGGCGTACGCCGCCGCTCCTCCCCAGGAGTACCAGCAGCCCGAGGCGTACGAGCAGCAGCAACCCGTATTCTGATAATCTACGTTGTATGCTTTTCCTTTTCAGCTATGAGAACAGAGGTTTTCTGGTGCATCGTTCGTTCGTGAGCCGAGGTTCTATCTTTGCCAGCAGCAAGCCCTGTTTCCTTTTTTTTCTTTGAATCGACGTAAATTGGACGCGTCAAGTCACCAGTGTGACTTTCTCACGCACCAATCTCTGAAATGGAACCGAACAACCTCGACACCCAGCAATTGGAGGAAGAGCAGCTACAGGTCGGTCAAGGCTGTTGTAGTTGGGAACGACGTTTATACCGTTGCCTTAGGAGTCGAACGGAAAATTCGCGCGACTTGCACGCGTTGTACGCGACCTTTTTGCCCAGGAGCCTCAGAACGTCAAGCGCGTCCTCGAATCGCACGATATCAAAGATTTTGAAAGCTTCGTAAATGAAGATGGTACGGGATAACAGCAATATTCGAACAACGAGCCTTGATCGAGTCTCATAGATACCCCGATTTTATACGCCGAATGGGACTCTTACGACTGCGTGTACCGCTGCCCAGAATGCTCATGGGAGGTTGTTTCCGGCGAGTGTCCCAGCGGATGTGACCTGGAGTTCGACATGGTGAGGACAGCGAAATAGCGGATCCGCTTTCGAAACTCAAGACTCCTTCAAGGATACTTTGGACGATGCAGACTGTTCACGCAACGTCGCGGAGGAGGACGACCGTGTTCTTACACCTCGCGGAGACACCCCGCTGGGCGAAGATGTGCGGTGCTTTCCTCCTGCGATCTATTGCAATAGGATGGAAGAATACGCGGAACTGAGACGGCGCGGGGCAAGTCGCGCCATGTGCGAAACCTACCAGTTACAGTTCCATCCAACGAACGGAATCATAGCTTGGGCAGACGAAGATCTCTATGAGGATTTTGCGGGGCCGGCGATGCAGACGGGTGATTCATGGAAACTGATGTTAGGGAGAAGGATAGAGCTTGATGAAGACGACTTGGACGGTTCCCAATTTATGGTCGCGTTGCTCGAAGATGGAGTTGTATTCCCATTGCCGCATTGCGGCTGGGAGACAGTCGAAGAAGAGCCTGGGATATGGGTGACCCGCAGCGGTACAGGCATGGATAACACACCGAAAATCCCTCCCGCTCCCTCGGCCCCAGCCTGCGACACAAATGCTCACTTGAAGACTTGCGTAGAACCAGTCGAAGCGCACGATTACCAGGAGATAAAACAGGAAGACGACGACATCTTTCTTCGCCGCTCGCTTAGTTTCTCCGATCTCCCAACTGCAATGGACGTCGATACCCGCGAGGATTCGGATAGAAACTCTACGGAAGAGGACAGCGAAGGGGATGGGCAGGAGAACGGAGATGAGCAGGAGGATGACAGAGACTCTGAAGATGAGGAGCACGAAGATGAAGACGACCAGGATGAAGACGACCAGGAGGACGGAGAGCCGGATTCGGAGGAGGAAGGTGGCGTGGTCGTCGAACTCCTCCCTCCGCCCCTTTCCCCGGAGTTGGACAGATATCTGTAGCGTACACTAGCACGCGATGTACGTCGGTACAGAGCCTGCTTGTTCCTGATTGGGACCTCTGCAGTTATACGACTTCCTTCCTTCCTTCCTTCTATATCTCGCGGTCATAGTCGCGATAAAAAATCCAGCTGTTCGTTTCGGCACTCTCTACACGTAGAATATGCTTAACATCTCTGCGCGCTTCGGCTTCCTGTGTAGTTACTTCCCGTAATCGCGATCACGTGCTTTCAGTCACGTCACGACACTCTCTTCTCTCATTCACTAGTACTGTGAGTCCTTCGGAAAGATGGAAGGGACTGGACCGCCTTCAGTAGAAGACTTCAGAAAGCAGGTTTGACGATATTACTGCATTCTCACTCGTTCAACTATTGACGAAAGTTGGAACCTACTTCAGGGCGTCAAACTTCGCAAACTCGAGCGCGTCATACGCGATCTTCTGGCGGACAAGCCCCAGATAATACAAGATGCCCTCAACTCGCGTGGCATTCTGGACTTTGAAGCATTTTTATCTTCCGAAGGTGCGTCGCCACGTCGAGTGGCATGGATGGGTATCTGAACGAAGACTGTGATCATAGTGGTATCGCCTGAGGCTGTCTTGGATGAGCAGGATGGCGTCTATCGCTGCTCGGAATGTATGTGGGAAATCGACGACAGGCTTTGTCCCACCTGCGGGTTCGAGTTCGATATTGTGAGGATAAAAAAACAAGCGCGTTATTTTCCCATCCTCAGTCTCTACAGGACCCTCTGAATGATGGGGACTTCACTACCAACGAAGGCTTCAGTCTCGATCGTGGCTCTGTGCCTCGCGGTGACACACCGCTCCGGGACCTTGAGCAATATGTTTTGCCCTCGTACATGTCCGCGCACGATTCCGACGAATATGAACAACTGAGACGACGAGGGGCAACTCGCTTGATGTGCGAAACCTTTCAACTTCAATTCGACTCAGACACCGGAATTATCGCATGGGCCGACAGCGACATTTATGACGAATTCTCTGGGCCGCTCATGCAGCAAGGGGATTTCTGGAAAATAATGCTGGGGAGACGGATTCAGCTTGACGACGACGACTCAGATGGCTCTGGATTTATCGAGGCGCTGCTGGAGGATGCACTTCTGATGCCTCTGCAAAATTGCGGCCGATGGGAGACAGTCGAGGAAAGCCCCGGTATCTGGGTTACTCGTAGCCCTCAAGACCAATCCTCTGCAGACGACTCGAGTCCTCCGATGGAGGCGAAAGAAGAGAACACGCGGGAGGAAGCAGCGGATTACGCGCTGACTCCGGGATACGTTGCCCCCGTCCTCGCTGTTCAACAGCACAGCTACGATACATCGGACGAGGATTCAGATGAGGACATGACCTTGGAAGAGGAAGTAGCAGACAACCAATACCTCTCCGACCATGGCTGGGCGTGGGACGCAAGTGTTGAAGACACTTGTTGGGAGTACTACCCCGGAGAGGAGGTGGAACTTCTGTGCGAATCGGATGGCGGAGAGGAGGGTGAAGGGGATGGCGAAGAGGAGATCGACGAACTGCAAGAGGAATCGGACGACGACTCAGCAGACAGCGATTTCAACTCGGAAGAAGAGCTCAGTGGCGACGAACAGGTCATGGGGTGATTCGCCGTACAAACGAATTGCATAAATAAAGGTACAGTAGAACTAGAACGAATTGTACTCGTCCAAGAATTACGAAAAAAATACATTTTGCGAGACGCTGCTCCCTCCCAAACCCCCGGCAGTAGGCAGCGCAAAGTTGAGAGTCTTGGAAAGTTTTGCACTTCCCACATTCATCGTGACGGAGAGCGCCGCCAGGGTCTGTGTGGGATCCGAGACGGTGAGATTGCCCGACTTGAGGTCGAACGAGAAGGCAGCGGTGCCGTTTGTCGCGATCGTGAACGCGGCGGGGCTACCGGGAGCGAAGTTGATAGTTGCTCCACCAGCAGCCCAAACCACCGCCATCGCCTTCGCGTTGGCGTCATCCAACAGCGCAGAGGCGTTCGCGTCGTTCTGGACTACAGTGAGCTTCGATCTCGAGCTTTTGTCGACGAAGGTCTTGTAGTCGGCACCCGGGAAAATGGTATACGCCAACGAAGTGTTCAGCGAGTTGTGGATAACCCAGGCCGAGAAGAGATCGACGGTGGTCGGCGGATGGGCCGATGTTCCAATGACGCTCCAGTCTCCTGTCTTCTCGCCGACTTCGACAGAAAGCGTAAAGTCGTTTGCGGAGGTGGACTTAGGGAAAAGGTACCCGACTCCGCTATGCCAGAGCGACTGGCCGCTCACACCCTGCTGTGAGAAAGACCCCGTCACAGAGTCGGTTTTGGTTGCACCGTCAAGGATAACAGCACCGTTGTGGAGCTTTTGGTCGAGGACCGAGATGACAGAGGCGTTGGACAAGGAGGTGATGTTGGAAACCATGACAAATTGAACGTCGTTATCCAAGAAGAACCATGCCTTGTTCCAGTGGAGGCTTTTCGTTTTGGGGTTCGTGTACCTGGGCAGCGTTGGCGCGATAGAGAAGACGGAGTGGACCTGCGTACCTCATGGCAGCGACGCCAACGGACCCGTCCGACACGCCACCGACAAAGTTTTCGATGCCGAGGGCTCCGGTGGCAGCACAATTGAGCGGGGTAGCGCCATAATCCGTGGTGATTCCCGGGATACGATTCCAGTCCTGAGCGAAAGGTTAGTAAGTTTCCGGATACGAAAGCTCGTCTGCGAGTACCTGAGACGCAGCAATGTCCTGGCGAAACGCGAGTTAGATTGCCTGTGCAGTTCAGGAAAGGAAAAATCAGACCTCGTATTCATTCCCCTGGACGTAAGTTCGTAATGTACCGTCGGAAAGATGGAACCCGAACGGATTCGCCAAATTGGTGCTGAAATGCCAGTTGGTTCCACATGTATTTCGGAAATCAAATGAAAACTAACCACTCAGAGTTCGTGGCCCTCACCGAATACATCTTGAGCGTCGTGACGTAGTTTCGACCGCGTTGCACCTTTGTCGCGCCCTTTAACGATTGCACTCAAAGAGGTCAGAAGGAACAACCCACCATATAGTCGTTGTCGAAAAACATCTTGTTGCCGAGCAAGTTGCCTGCGTTGGCATTTGTAACGTTCTGCGACAGGCTGGTGGAAAAGTCGATCAAGCTGGAACTCTGCCACTCATTGCCGAGGTCGCCGATTTTCGTTAGATTAAGAAGGATGCTCGCCGTTGCTCTGAAAGATCAAGCTCAGCCAAGCCCTTGTAAAGACTTGAACTAACGCACTGGGTGATGTCGGTCGACGGGAATGCGATGAACCGGCCTAAAACGGACTAGATCCACGATGAGTATTCAACAAAGGTTCAAACATAAAACCCTCACAAAGTCCCAGTGCAGCACGCTGGTGAGCGCATTGTTGTAAATCATCCATTTGTCTCCATCGAACAACGTAGCCATCGCATTTTGAGCGGCGGGGCTACCTTGGAACTGGGTTCCTCCGGCCTCAACTTCGAGATCGACCACGTCGTTGGTGCTGTTTCAAAGTCAGTATTAGGCAATGTAAGCTGGCACATGAGCGTACAAGTCCTTTCCTGTAAACAAAGTTCAATCGTGTGTTCGATGGGAATTATGGACGAACGAACCGTAGTTGCCGTTGTAAAGAATGCCGGTGTGCTGACCGAAGCTTCCATCGGGACGAATCCCATCGGCACGGGCGGGAGTGCTGATGGACATTTGTGCGTGAACTCTGGAATACGCATCTGTCAAAAGAGTGACATTCATAGTGAGCAGAGCGAGATCGATTCCAATCTGTGTTTTTTTGGTGAATACGCATGCGCAGAAGAGAAGCGAAAACGTACCTTGGCGACATCGAGTGCATTGGCACCGGTGAGCACACCGACTCCGTTGGCGGGAATGATGAAAGCGTTGTACGCCCGGGCCGTCATGACGGTGCAATTGCCTATTTCGGGTTCCGAAAGTGTGCCGTTGAGCAGGAGACATGCTTGTGAAACTAGCTCCGGGGTTCCTATGATGTTGGAGAACCAGTTCTATAAGATGCGATCCTTCAATCGAGGGAATTGAGCGGCTGAAAGATATAATTACAGTATTCCACATGCCAGGAGTACCACAAGGGCACTGGGTATCTCCGCCAAAGTCCAGGCAGTCAGGGTCGACGCTTTGGAAGTCGTTCGCGAACCACCAGTCCATGGCGAGGGCGAGGTTGGCACGAAGACTTGTGCTTTTGACGAGGCTCGCATCAGCGCCAGGTAAACCTCCGTGCCAAGCACCCGCCAGTATAGCTAGTGCGATCACTGGGTTCAGGACGAGTAAATGTTAAGCGAATAGGCGCACCAATTCGGGCCCAGTGCTATCGTACCGAGATATGAGTGGGCACCACGTGCAGAGTAAAGTATGTGCCTACCTCTTCGGCCGGCCAGTTGGCGCGTTGGGCGGCGCAGCCCGTTGTGTAGTCGACGTCGGGCCATTGGCCGGTCGAGTTGAGGGTGTCAATCCTGGGTTTTATTGAGTAAATCGGCGAGGACCGCGAAACGAGTGTGCGTACCAGGAGTCGATGGAACTCACGTTGGTGAGCTCACCGACAATGTTGCTGAGACGGCGCTCGTACAGGGTGGCGATGTCCTGGGCGGTGGAAGCGTTTATGGGAGTAGAAGTGGCTGAGGGCTGGGCGCTGGAGCTTGAAACGACAGTGGTACTGCTAGCATTTGCAGAAATGGAAGAAGCGACAGAAGTGGACGTCTGGGTAGACGTTGGTGAGATAGTAATGTTTACGGAAGCGGAAGCAGAAGCAGCAGCAACGCTAGACGCGGACGCGGACGCGGACGAGGCGGACGAGGCGGCATCGGCGCGTGCCTGGAGGCGACGAGCGACACGCGGGTGCTGAACTGTTGCAGCCGAAAGAGTGGCGAGATAGATGAACGAAAGAAGGGAAGCGGTCTTCATGGTTGAGACCAGGAGCGAATGGGCCGGATAGGCGAGTTGGACTATTTATTCGGCATGTCCATCCCGATATCCCGTCCATGGCCCCACGTGTCTCAGGCTGTCTCCATTGATCGTGTTTAAGGAAAGGCTGAGGCGCGTCATTTGCAACGACGTGAGATCCGTACGCGTTGTTCAGGGAAAAATGAAAATGAAAATTTCCACATGAAGGCAGCGTGAAGATCCTTTTCACCGCCACTGATTGACACAATTACAACCTATATTCCTTGCCACGATATTACATCTCATGGTGCGCGTACTCTCGCGTAGTACGGCATACAGCTTTTGTTTCCGTTTAGCGTTTCACCGAGTCTTAAACCAGCTCGCTACTATTCACACCACTCAAGTAGACTCAAGTACAAGTGTCGAATTAAATCCGAGTCTCATCCTACCTTTGCCAATAAGACTCGCACCGAGAATGTTCCAGTGTCCAACTATGCACTTTTCCAGTGTATTTCTGACCGCAGTGGAGGCCCATAGATGACGGGGAACGACATTATTCGCGAATGCGATGTTGCTGTTTCCATTCCGGGACCACGTAGTAGAGAATATAGGCAATTACGCAAAGACGTCCAATGGGCGAACCAAAAGGAGGCGTGCGTACGGGTGGGTGGTCTGCACTGCCTCCTGGCCTCAGTGGAAGAGCGTAATCAGTGAAAAAAACTGAAAGAAAAAGACCAGTCGACGCCAAAAGGGTTGAACCAGGTTCCTTCCCAGCCGTAGTTCCGAGGTGCTTCAGTCACAGTAGCGGTATTTTTTTATTCATAGACCGCGGATGTTTCGGACCGGACTTTCTTTTCTGTGACTTTTCTGTGACTTGAGTAAGGCGAAGGTAACGTAAAGCATTGATTGTCCAATGAGAAGACATAGAGAGACGTCGACAAACACCGACTTTACGCTCCTCATTTCTCCTCATCTTCACTCATTGTTCTCGTGCCCTGGCCTTTATTAACCCACCATCCCGCACCAAAATTTCCTTTTTCTTCGCTTGTTACAAAAGTCCCGGTCAGAGTAACTTTTTCGGCCGTTTACTGTACATACTTGTAGGGGAGCAACAGGCCGAGGACCGTGACACTGCTGTTGCCTCTTTTTCAGGCAACAGAAGCCCCCGTGAGCGTGACGGTCGCTTAAAGAGGCAACAAACAATATTTTTTGGTGAGCATCTACCTGAGTATTACAGCAGTTTAAACTAGTTTTTGGCTTTCAGGTCACTATATTTCTGGGTCCCCACTCATTTCCACTACTTTCTATTCCTTGAAAAATTTTCCAGATTTTTTTACGCCATGTCACGATAATTTCAAGGCAACGAGCCTCGTCGTGACCGTGACCCGCCAGAAAAGAGGCAACGCAACGGGGGGGTCCGTGACCGTGACCGTTGCTCCCCTACAGGTATGTACAGTATGAGACGTTTATAGCGTCGTTTATGGGGTCGTTTATCAAGTTGTTTATGCAAATTTTTAGCATCAAAAACTTGACAGAAATAAACGACCTGATATTTTTTTTGGCGCATAAACAATTCATAAACGACTGCATAAACGGCTCCAGAGCCGTTTATGCAAATTGTTGTTTCTCGATGTTTGCTTAAACGGATCCATAAACGGCGATTGAAAAGTTACTCTGACCGCTACTAAAGATGCATACAGTATAAGTGTACAATGACCCTAATCTGTGTTACTGGGGGCAAACACTATTGAAGGTGAAATGCAGCTTCCAGCAGGGAAGGTGTGCAGGAAGGTTGCGGCACAGTAGTCCAAATAGGCTAGTATTTATCTTTGGGTACTGCTATACAGGTTTATGTTGCCACGAGGCGCGCCGACTATGGCCTGGACCTAGCACGGAACTGCTGCCTGGCAGGGCACCAGAATTAGCACCCTGTACCAAGAGCTGGGCACGAGGCTTCCTGCAGGTTGCTGGTGGGTCGTAGGATCGTTGAGGTGCCTTCTTGCACACTTCCATGCCAGGTCCGTGTCAGCTTCCTTGCTGGAAGCTGCATGTGTATATATACAGTGGCGGCAAAAAGAAATGAGCTTTGTCGTTTGGCATCGTTTCTTCACCGAATTACTTTAAATAAAATGCTACCATACACTAATCTCAATTCTATGATGTTTCATGCAATTTCGTCCATATAGCACCAGCTCCGTTCCTCCGTAATGAGAAAAGTAAGGGTGTTCAGGAAAATCAAGATTCTAAATTAGATCGTACTGAAAGATGGTGCATACAGTGTGAAAGCACTCGTAAAGGAGACCTCATTACCATTTTATTTGACCTAGATTGCTTCGGATTTGAGCTCACAATGTCCGCTGCAAATCTGTCATTTTGACTCAAAATGGCCAAAAATGGCTCTAAAACACCAAAAATGACCAACTTGCGGGCTCTGTAATGAGCTCAAATTCCGATCGATTTAAAATAGTAATAAGGTCTTCTTTACAGGTACTTTACTGCTGTATTGGCCATTTTCCTCTATGACTTATTTTGTCAGCGACAGCCCTGGGTCGGCTTGGCGGTAAAGCTGAAACGGAAATAACTCGGCCGGGACCTTTGTGCGAATAACCCGGTCAGAACCCGGGGCGAACTCCGTAGGGGATCGAGCGTCGAAATGCCCCAAGCGAGGGACGAGGTGCGACGAGGATCTACCCGAGGAGGAACCCGATAGGACCCGAAGGCGGTATAGTACGCGCCTAGATATCCCTCGTCGGATAATCGAAGCGAGGATGAAGGATAGTATGCTGGGAGTTGGAAGAGAGGTTTGAGAAGACGCGTCGTCGTTGCCAGGCCAAGGTAAGCTGGTATTAGACGAGGTAGAATCTAATGTACATGTAGATTCTACCCTAGTTATATACTACTTTGGTTGCTATGGACCGAATTAATCGTCTTCCCATAGAAACCACAGGGGTCTCGCGATCGTTGGTTTGAATATGATCACAAGGTAATTGGCTTTTAGGGTTTTGACACTTGAAGTGTCGATCTTGTCCCCTGGCGATGGCGTGTCGTTTAGGGTTAATATCCCGGGTTGTCCTCGATCGTGGCCTCCTAGATGTGTTGCCGGGTTGCACCGGAGCATACCGGGTTATAAGCGTTCCTGGCGTGATCTGTCGTTCTAGGGTTAATAACCCGGATGCCGTCCGATTATCGTTACTTGGGTCAATAACCCGGATTGTATCGGGAAGTCCGGGTTTCGCGGGGCGTGTGTGAATCGAATGAAAAGGCGGTGAAAAGCCCGATTCATGACATCACCCCCCCCCTTCAAGGTCGGTGTCCTCAACGACTCTGGCGCGATAATATTTCCGTCTCATTCCTCGATTTTCCCTTCAACTCCAAGAACCCGGGCGATAACCCGGGTGTCCTGGACATAATTGACTGCATCTTGATCGCCGATCGTGGGTGTCAGGTGACATTTGTGGGTCCTTTCGGCATAGGTCCCGCGGAAGCAGTCCGCTTCTCCTGTGATCGCCGTCGGTGCCTCACGTCCAACTCTATTTTGCCGACGTCGTCCAGATTTGGAAGGTTTCAACCCCGCGCTTCCATTCGATCGCGCTGCGGGTTCTTCGCGCCCCTGGGCTCGGGATATGTCTTAACAACCCGGGGCCAGGGGCGGGGATCTCCTGCCTTTCCTCTCCCCCCATGTCTGCTCCCCTCTCTCCCCCCAGGCGTTACGTCCGCCTCTGCGTTCTCGTCGTTCAGCTCCACCACTTTCCGCACCCCCCGATTCCCCGCAACATTCTGCAGCCTCGGCCTCCCCTAAACCTTGATGTCCTCCACTTGTTCGCATCACAACGCCCTGTCTGGTTCGCGCCCCCTCGCGCTCTGCCTGCCCTATACGAGTTTGGCTGGGACCCCGAGAATCCGGACGCTGTGCGTCCGTATTCAGGTCCCGAGCCCGAGACTGCAATTTCTCGCGACTTCGCCCCCCCGTTTGTCTCCGACGCGAGTCCTCGCGCCGTCGACCCCGACTTCGTGCGGTGGATTTTCAATATGGATCCCGGTCCCGTTCGCGGATTACGTTTGGACCCGCCACCCCATCGGTATCTCTCTCCACGTCGCCCCCTCGGGAGTTCCCCCTTGTCCCTCCCGACGAGTTTCTCGTTGGCGGACGTGGCTCACGAGGCGTTCCTCTCGTATGCTCTCTTCATGTGGTATTCCGTGCAGATTCTCGGACCCCACGGCTACCAGGTGTTGGTGATTTGGGCGCGCCGTCGCGAGGGCCACAACTATCTGTTTCGTTACGCCGCGGACCTCCCCCCCATGGACTTGGCGGCGCGTCTCCACCACGAGATGGACATCTTGGCCGCCACCATTGAGCTTTTCAACGGGGATCCCGTCACGAATGCAGAGGAGTTGTTGAATCGAGTCGTACGTCTCCCTTCTCTTGTTTCGTTGTTCGCTGTTGCTGACCTAGTCTTGGATATTCTAGTTGCGGATGGAACACTTCCTCTTCTTCCTATCGCAGCACGGGACGCAAGTCGCGTACTCGCAAGAGTACGAGGCTTTGATCGATTCGGCCATCCATTACATGCAACCCACCTGGGACTCGGACCAGCGACTCCACGAATTGCGACGTGTCCGCGCCCGTGTTGCGCGTCGAAGCCGCTTCATTCATCCGCGTGCGCCCGCGACGATCCGTTTGCTTCCCCAGAACTGGGAAGACCCTCGTATCCCTGCGCCCGGTCTTATCTTCAATGAAGATTCGGTTTTCTTCGATGCTCAAGGCATGCTGGAGGCTTTGGATGGTGTGTACTTCCCTCCCTTTCTTCTCTCGTTCGTCGTACTGACTCTCCTTGCTGTAGGTCTGGCGGAAGTTGGCGACAACGGATGCCCACTGGATGACTTGGATCTTTCGGCCACGAGTGCGATTCTGGAGGGGGTCGACCTGGACGTCTTCATTTCGGAGAGTCTTCTGGATCCGCGGGAGTTTCACGGGGCGAGTATCCCTCGCTCTCCGTCCCCTCCTCCGCGTGTTCCTACTCCAGTTCCCCCTCCTCCGCCTCCGCCTCCGCCCCCGACCACAGTGGAGCCGTGGCTCCTGCAGGATTTCGTCGAGGTCCCCCCATCCAGTCCGCCGTCGTGCTACGTCGAGATCCCTTCTCGGCGTCGCAAACGCGCTTCTTCTGTGATTTCGATTCCGAGCGATGAGGGGGACATCGAGCTGCCCCCACCCCGCCGTTCTTCCCGTCCCCACACTCCGGCCGCCCATCGCCATGCGACCCCTCCAACCGTGCCTCGCGCTTCCCGTTCCTCGAAGCCGCCCCCTCACAAGCGTTCAAAGAAGACGGCGCATCCGGAGGATCGAACTCCTCGTACCTCGCCCCGACTCCGCCCGGATTCCACGCGCCCGCCCGTGTACTTCGCGAACGAGAGTCACCGTCGCGTTGGCGCCGTAGTGCGTCAACTGCGCCCGGGCTGTCCGGGCTGTGGGGTTTCTCGCTTCTGCACGGAGGACACGGACCCCAACGAGGGTCGTTCCAACAAACCGCGGACGTCGTGTTATCATTGCGCGGCGACCCATGTGCGGTGTTCCCCTTGGCGTGCTTTCAGCGAGGCCTTCCACGATTGTGACGAGCGCGCGCTGTCGCGGTTCTTCTTCGAATTCTGGGAGCATCTGGGGGGTGGGCACTACCAGCCTTTGGAGCCGGACCCCCGTGTCTCTAACCTTCATAGGTTAGGTACGTCTCTAGTTCCGTTTCTTCTCTCTTCTGCGTACTAACTGTTCTTCTTGGACAGCGCGGGATTATTCGTACCGCAATTTCCTCTACGAGTTCTTGCCGTTGCAAAACACCGATCGGTCGTTCCGTCGTCGCCAAAGGAAGGAGGAAAAGAAGGAGTCGGAGAAAGAGGTGGAGGGGAGTGTGGGGGGCCCGCCCCCTGCGCGGTCTAGCGGGCCCAAAATCCGCATTCCGCCCTTGCGTCCTCGTCCCGACGTCATGGAGGTGGAGGAGCACGACCTCCCCATCGCCCTCGACCCTCGCAACTTCGATTCGAACTTGGAGCCCACTCCCCTGCCCTCGCAGCAGGCGTCTTCCAGTCGTGGTCCCGGTACCGCCTCCCACGCCTGCCGCCTCGGGTTCTCCTCGCCCGCCCGCCGCCTCTCGTGCCAGCGTCCCAGTGGGTCCGAGCGATGCGAACGTCTTCCGGCTTTCCCTAGGCTCTGAGGATTCCTTAGGGGCGGACACTGATGCCCTCACCGCCTACATGCAGTCCATCCCGGAGGACATGCGCATTCCATTCTTGCAGCGCATGGCGTCCGTTGCCCAGGGGGCACTGGGGAATTTGGGTTCGGCGGAGAAGCCAAAAGAGGATCGCAAGGGGAAGGGGAAGGCGCGGGAGTAGAAATGGTTTTATTGGTGGGTCGGTGTTTGTGCTGGGACTTCCGTAGCCCAGTTCATATCTTCGTTTATCTTTGTCGCTCTTCTTTTGCTTCATAAATGTATGATTATTTGCTTCTTCGTCGTACGTTCGAGGGACTCGTTTTAAGTTGTTCAAGAACCTAAATGATATTTCATCGAATTTCGCCTGACAAGTTGAACCGTGGGAGGGGAACTGCCGAAAAGTAGATAAGATTGGATTGGTAAGGGAGGATAAGATCGGGTATCGGTGCGGCTAGCCGCGGGTATCTCCATTGAACCTTCTTCTTCCTTTTTTAGGCTGGTTCCCCATACATTGCCCCCGCGTCCGTCCGTACTTGCGGCGTATTCATGGTCTCGGGGTCCCTTCTTGCCCGGATTCTGTCGACGTAATCCGGTACAAGGTGTGTCATGCGGGTGAAAGGGTCGACAATGAAAAGGTCGTCCAGGAACGAGCGCACGGGGATGTCTTCCAGGGGAGGCATGTCTGCGCAATCGTCCTGATCGGGTCGGGTTATCACGATCCTCTCGTGCCCCTGCCGGAGGTTGTTCCTCCTCGGGTTGCGACGTGCTCGGGCCCTTGTAGGATAAGCCGGTCGTGCGCGGGGTCTGGCTAGATGTGCTAGCCAGAATCCGAAGGCGCGCACAGAGTCGCGCGTGGTTCGGATGAACCAATGTTCGTCGTACGGGCGTTCGTGTCGTCCCCGCTGGCGGGGTAGGTTCCGGCGAGTCTCTCGCGCGAACCATACCGCGAGGAGTCCTGCGATGGCTACGAGTGCCACAGGCCACAGGCCATTCCCGGATGGCTGCCTGGTAGCACTTCCTCGTCCGTTATCCTGTATATATATGTTCATCTGCATGATCTCGGGTTGTTCTTGACGGTTGTTGCGTAGGTCGGGGCGGGTAGATTAGATTCTACCTTCTGTCAGCGACAGCCCTGGGTCGGCTTGGCGGTAAAGCTGAAACGGAAATAACCCGGCCGGGACCTTTGTGCGAATAACCCGGTCAGAACCCGGGGCGAACTCCGTAGGGGATCGAGCGTCGAAATGCCCCAAGCGAGGGACGAGGTGCGACGAGGATCTACCCGAGGAGGAACCCGATAGGACCCGAAGGCGGTATAGTACGCGCCTAGATATCCCTCGTCGGATAATCGAAGCGAGGATGAAGGATAGTATGCTGGGAGTTGGAAGAGAGGTTTGAGAAGACGCGTCGTCGTTGCCAGGCCAAGGTAAGCTGGTATTAGACGAGGTAGAATCTAATGTACATGTAGATTCTACCCTAGTTATATACTACTTTGGTTGCTATGGACCGAATTAATCGTCTTCCCATAGAAACCACAGGGGTCTCGCGATCGTTGGTTTGAATATGATCACAAGGTAATTGGCTTTTAGGGTTTTGACACTTGAAGTGTCGATCTTGTCCCCTGGCGATGGCGTGTCGTTTAGGGTTAATATCCCGGGTTGTCCTCGATCGTGGCCTCCTAGATGTGTTGCCGGGTTGCACCGGAGCATACCGGGTTATAAGCGTTCCTGGCGTGATCTGTCGTTCTAGGGTTAATAACCCGGATGCCGTCCGATTATCGTTACTTGGGTCAATAACCCGGATTGTATCGGGAAGTCCGGGTTTCGCGGGGCGTGTGTGAATCGAATGAAAAGGCGGTGAAAAGCCCGATTCATGACATATTTTTAGAATTTGATTTTCCCAGCAACACTTATTGATTTTATTCTGGCGGAAGGACACAGGTGTCGTATGGTTCAAGGTACACCATTCATCGAATTCAGTGTAGTGTATGATAGCATTTTATTTGGAAAGATTCGGCCAAGAAATGACCCCAAACAGCAAAACTCATTTCTTTGCCGCCACTGTATATGTTCTTCCTTGGGGATTTCAGCAAGTGTACCGTAACCCTAATCCACGGGCTTTCTTATAGCTCTCGCTTGCTGCCGGTAGTCACTTTTGGGACTCAGAAGAATGAATGGGATTTTTTGAAACGAAATAAAATTAAGAAAAATACAAAAATAAGCTCGACACCAACAGGGTTCGAACCTGTGCGGGAGATCCCAACAGATAATGACACAAATTCAAATCTGTCGCCTTAACCACTCGGCCATAGTGTCATTAACAGGAATCTTGACAATATTGTAACCACCAAGAAGGGTTAGGGTACATATTTGATTATCACATGGTCACATAATGATTTACTCACAAAGGCACTCATTGACTTCTGTTGAAATACAACCCCCAAGAAAGACTGTGGGGGTCCTCCAGCTTAGTCTGTATATGAAACCAACAGCAAGTGTATGTGGGGTCCTGAGGTATCCAGCTGCTTATAGGAGGTTACCTTTGGTAAGACAGAAGAATTTCAAAAGTAACCGGTGATGTTTGAACGGTGTCGTAGAAATATGAACCTAATGTGCCCTATGTCATCTGGCCTCATCCAAACAAACGACAGAAGAATTTCAAAAGTGACGAGTGATGTTTGAACGGTGTCGTAGAAAATATGAACCTAACATGCCTTATGTTATCTGGCCTCATCCAAACAAACTGTTGTACAAGCAAGGAGTAGCAAGGTTAGTTGAGGACATTCATTACTTTGAACAGGCCAAGTTCTACGTCTCACAGGAAACTGTAAACAACATGGGGCAGTCAGAGTAGAGGATTATGGTCGGATTATGCACAATGATTCTCAACGGATTCTTGAATTCTTTATCGTGGGATAATCCTCTTAAATCGATAATCCTCCATAATCCTCGAATCACCTCTGGAGGCAAATTATGCGAGGATTGTGGATTATGGATTATGATGGTGCAAGTTTGGACTTGTGACAGGTCTGTGTACTGTCCCTTTTAGGCATGGCCAGAGGCCTTTGCGAGACAGTAGTCAATAACCTAATCGGGATTCCGCAGTACATACAGCCACAATGTATTAGATAATCAGACATAACTTAACCAGCCCTTTCATCCATCGTCTCAGGGTGAACTGCGCGACAACACTCGGTGCTGAGCCTCGCCGCTCCCTTCAGCTCCCTTCTCCAGGTCGCAGGAGTCCGACCTCGGGTAACCAGGATTCGCGTCCTGGGGGGCATCTCCCTCTAACAATGTGGAGCTCCTTCCCAGCGCTACGGACTCTGTTCGAGTCATGGAGGCATTAACGAAGGCCCGGTAAGCCTTTGTAGTCTCCAACTTCCCCTGATACATTGCCTCAAAAACACCCTCCCCATAAAAATGGCGGAGTACGATTGCGCAGATTTTCATGCCAATGATGTGACTTTGGACGCTGTGAAGCTTAAGTACGTTCTCTTTCCAAGCAAAACTACTAGTCTCATCAAATACCAGTGATTTCGCCCTCCCTCCTCAGTACTTTATGGAACATCCGACTCGGCCTACAAAATGACTGTGCAGTCTCATTGCCTGATGCACCCAAGAAAGCCATCAATTGGGACGCTATTATAGAGCAGATTCGCATGGGTTTAAACAACACACCGCGAGCTGTTGAAATATCAATGGAGGAGTGTTGGCCTATCGAGATGCTTTTGGGCGCAACTCATGAGCTCAATTGCTCGTTCGACAAATCAACGAGGAACAACAAGACAGTACCATTCCAAAACAGGGCCAATAAGAATGAGAGGATGCGTTGGACGCAACATCAACACAAAGTAAGACCTAGCAAAATTACAAAACAAGGTGAGTTGTGATCCTTTACGTTGAGCTGTTTCGACTGAGTCCTGTTTTCGTACAGCTAAACGATCAGTTTACGTCCAAGGGTAATAGAAAAAAAGACCACTGGATTGGGATTTCCCCGGAGTTGTTCGACAAGTATGTCCCATTCTGTATGTTGGTCCTAAACTTCATCGTCATCATAGGTGCCACCTCGAGATCAGAGGTAAAGAGACACTCGTCGCAAGTATTATGGGCGACTTGCCGGAAAGCATACGTTCGGATCTGTATGAGAAGATCAAAGCTGCTATGGAATTGAAGGGCACGTCAGTGATGAGACATGTAGATTCAGCTGCAGAACATGAATACGGAGTGTACCAGTTCGAAGCTCTACACTTTGTCTATTATTACAGGAGTGCTACCCGATTAAGCTTTCCGGTTTATGTTCTGCGGGGCTCAACTAATCTACCCACAGGGTGATGATGCGCCGACAGAAGAGCATCTGCGAAATATTCGAAAAGAAAGTTTTGTCAACATCTCGGGGGTATCGCGGATGAATCAAGACCAACTTACTCCCATACCTTCCCAGGATCTCTTGCAGAACATTGAAGAATTTCGCCAATTGTCTATTAGCTTGACTGGTCTTTTTGACTGGGTGCGTTTGGCGGTAAGTAAAGTGGCCTCTGTTGTTAATTCATGCCTGAAACATATGCTCAGCTCCGAAATCGTCACGGCAAGGAATTCGACCAGCTAGAGCAATTCTGTGATATCTTACTTCTCCAAGGGGATTCACCCGCTTATCCGTACACAGGGTTCGTCCTCAACATGAACACGGTCAGCAAAGGACATCGAGATGAGAATGACATGCAAGACTTTTGTGGAGTTTTAGCTATTGGAGCATTCACCGGCGGAGAATTATGCCTGTATGAGGCAGGTTTAGTAGTTCGTTTACGAAACGGAGATTTCATTTTCTTTCGGTCTGCATCCATGACACACTTTAATCTACACTATGTAGGTATACAATGCTCGCTAGTGTTACAATCCGATCGTGGAGCTGTAAGTTGGATTAAGGACAGAGGCGGTTGGGGTATAAATATATTTATGTGTTAATCCGATTCCTTTGCTACATCGAAACCATTCTAGTGAAGCAGCTTCTTGAAGGAGGATAAAGACATCGAGAGCAGCAAACTTACCTATCACAGGGATTTCCCCTGATTTATTAATCGTCATAACGTCGAAACCATTCTAGTGAAGCAGCTTCTTGAAGGAGGATAAAGACGTCGAGAGCAGCAAACTTACCTATCACAGGTATTTCCCCTGATTTATTAATCGTCATAACGTCGAAACCATTCTAGTGAAGCAGCTTCTTGAAGGAGGATAAAGACGTCGAGAGCAGCAAACTTACCTATCACAGGTATTTCCCCTGATTTATTAATTGACATTTCTTCCTCACGATGAATGCTGTAGGTATCCGCCGTTAACAATCAATTCGAAAAAGGTTAGGCCACAATTTACCAGAGCTTGTATATCAACATTTCACAAATCCAATGTCACCTTCTGCGGGTTAAGTTCTGCACACGCTTATGGCGACTATTAGTCGGCTGATTTTCCTTATCGTCATCGTCAAATCTGTGTGAATGCTCAATGGTTTCAGAGGCGTGAATGTGGAGGATCCAAACCTGGCGTGTTTAACACTGTAACGATGGTTTCAATGTGAAAGTGGAAGGTGAACTTGAAGGTCTGACCTGCGTGCCTTGACTTCCATTGAGTCTTCCTGCTCTAAAGATTCTCTCTTTCTTCTGGAGGAAACAAAGTCAGTAAAATTGGCTTCATAATACCTGACGCAGTACTTGGAACTGAATCATATGTTAGTTTATCAACGATTATTCAAATAGTGACCCAAACTCAGGTCTATCAGGATTAGCAGCATGCGTCGCGGCTGCAGAGATTTCGTCGTCCGTGGCGTACTTTCTGAGGGCCTGGGCGGCAGTGAAAATAGCCAGGCTAGCTGCATCCACGGGGCAATTTATTTCTTGAATTTTGACCTTCAAAACGGCGCCATTCGCGTTTATAATTCTGGCGAAAAGGCCTGGGGGCAGACGTTCACAGAGAAGGACAAAGGTTAACGAAGCCAGATTGTGCATGAAGGAAGACGTCAAAGATGGGATGGTGGGAATCCTACGGAAGTTGCCATTTCTCATCTTGTAACAAGCATGGACGACAACGTCCTGGCCGCAAGCCTCGTCAATTTGGCGATGAAAGATTACAACGTAGCTCTGGTACATTTAACAGCTTTTTAAAAAAACAAAACGAGCTCAGACCTTCACCTTAGGATGGTTTCACTTGCAATGGTGTTCGTTTTCTGTGTTTTCTCTCTTCTCTGTGCTCAATATCTCTCTAGCCGGAATGTATATTACCTCCAATAGAGGCTTTCATCGGCACAGAAGAACCCGAATGTCCCCCTGTTTCACGTAGCGACATGCTTCGACTCCAATCCACTCTTTTGCAACTGATAGATACCAGCGCTCCACCCATTCGGACGGACTTGTGCGTCTTTGATCGTCTCGTCCCTCAGTTTATGAGAGAACTATGTGTTATCCAGCCTTACCAGGCGCAAGGAGGCCGGGGCGTTTTGTTAAGTGAGTCTGAGAAAGGTGTGTTTGGTCTTCTTGGATAATGTCCACGTCTCATCCGTTGAATAAGAGCAAAGATCTGCTCAATTTACGGCGGTGCTCAATCTGCATAAGGCTAGGAAGCTCTTTCCGAAGCTAGTGGGGCAGAATACAACGAATTGGGCGGACCTGATCGCAGCAAGAAACGCATCTTTAGATGAAGACTCCGTCGAATCAAAACCTGAAGAGGTTGCTCGTCGTTTAAAGATCAAGCAGCAGGCAGAAACCGACCGTACTGTGCAATCCAAAGGCGGACAAGATTGGAGAAGGCAGGCTTTCGTCAACAGAGGCGTTGCAGCATACAGGAGAGACTCTGTGTCTGAAAGGATCGTGAGTACGGCCAGGATCGCACATTTGCTGCTTCGACTGCAGAGACCTGCCGCAGTCCTAGCCCTAAATCTGTAAATACTTTTCATTCGAAGACGTAGTTTTGAGTTACTCAACATTCACAGGCTAGAGGACATTGCGCACGAACTGTATATGTCCGATGAATTCCGGGCCTTTGCTTTCCAGGAATCCAATTCCAATTCCATACAGCTGTTGTTTCGATTCAACTTAGAACATTGTGAAGCAGCATGCACGGCGCTATCCATAACTCCATCACAGTGGATGGACAGCAGCAACGGAAAAAAATACGGCATTGGGCATTATCTGCAAGACGTTGTTCGAAACAAACTGGAAGAGGACGGCTCTACGATGCGTTACAAAGTTTGTTGGTCAGGTCAGGATATGACTCTGTCCAAGGTCACTCCAACAGAGAGACTGGCCATTGATAGAGTCCTTCAGCATCGCTGTTTTATCCAGGAAATTGCGAATGCGGAGAGAATCCTCATTCACATGAGGTCCAATACTTTTGGTACTCCCGTCGACATTTTTTTAACCACTGCACCTGGAGGCTCTGGGAATCCCACCAATATCGACTTCGTAGAGAAATTCAGATCCATGACCCTCCCACGCCTACAGCATATTGCTACATCATGTTCACAAGCAATCGATGCTGCAGTGATCGCTGCTCTCAATAACAAAAATCGCCAAGTTTGGAGCAGAAGAAACGGGATAGGATCCTACATTGCCAGATCACCAAACAGTGAAGGTGACGAGGGCGATGAAATAGACGCACAAGACGTTGAGTGCAACGATCATGGAAATGCCCAGATCAACAAGATTGAAGAAGAATTCGAGTTCGCGGCGACAACAACAACTTCCATTGAACTGAGAAGACGTGCTGCTGAACGTGTTTTCGATGATTTGGTCGTCATGGAGAAGGCTCTGGATCGGATGATCGCAGAGTGTACCACCCACTCCGCTGAGCTGGCGCGACGTGCCCGCAATATCCTTGCTTATATTCTCCATCCTGATGAAGAGCCAGCAAACGTTGAGCAGCCAAGAGGCTATGGCCAACAGGCCCTATTTTACGCATATTCGCGTTTGACAATAGCTTATCGCCTGGCGACAAAAGTCATCCAGCCTGCTCAACTCCAGAAAATCTTCACTTTTTTCGCCGTCATTGTGGCAATACTATCTTGGCATCCGATCACCTTTGCTCTCAAAGACTGCATCGACGAGGCCCTGGAGGACCTATATGGCGTCAACGATGAAGTTAACTCTGTTGTCAACGTCCTCCGTGGCTTCATGGTTAACGTCGCCATGTGTACTATCCTTCATTCAAAAACATATCGCAAATCGGGAGCCAACCGACAATGGATGGCTGGAACTCTCAACCCAGAACCCATTCTGCTAGAATTGGAGGCAGAAACACTACCAACAAGGACTGACACTCATGCTCAGTGCCAAAACCCTCGATGCGAAAAACAAAATCGCCACATGGAAATGCCAACCGCCGAAAAGAAGAATCTTTTTCAAGACCAGAAACTCACAAGTCGCTTATCCGTTGCGCCGAGAAGAGCACGCTGCAGAATGAAAGAGCATGAGCTCAACGAGGAGCTGGGCTCTTTGTGTCTCTGCTACTATGACTGTCCATACTATATGTGGGCGTTCAGTTTTGACGCTGACGTTCTGGTTTGTTTTAGGTCGCACGGACAATTGCAGCACCAAGAGTGTAAAGTTGACAGGGGCAGGATCGCCAGAGGGCCTGGTTGGGGATTGCTTGACCTCCCCACCTTTTTTTGACTCGTTGTAATATTCGTTCAAGTTTATTTATTAATGATGACGACGCCGTTTGAACCAAACAAAACACTTACCGTTCCCCAAACCATGATCAAAACAAAGTGGCTCCTGGATCACATTGCCTCGTTTGTCCAGTGGCTTGCTACAGACCCATCTCAGCTAGTGATGTTCCGGCTTTGGCCTCAGGCCGTGAAGCCCCGGCTTTTCGGCTTCCGCAGCCGGGCCAAGCCAAGCCGTTATGAGGGCCTGAGCCGGCTTTTGGCCCGGCCTGCCCTTGTTCCAAGCCCAGGCCGAGCCAGAAAGCCCCGGCTTTTACGGTGTCAGCACAAAGACCTGCTGTGGCAACTTAAGAAGTCACCAATGGCCATTGTTATCTTCCTGTAAGGCTGTTGGGATCTTATTTGGGAGTCAACTTCTCTAACAATTTGCTAACAAGTCAGTGAGCTGAATTGATTAAATCAACAGTTGAATTGATGGTATCACCACACCTCTCTGGTCCATTCGGGGGGGTGGCCTCAAAGAGTGGTGATCAATACTATGAAACTATTGATATGGAAGCCCATATAAACCATTTTAAAGCATTGTAAAGTAATTAATACTCACCATATACCCACTGCAAAAAAATCAACCAAGGCCCCGGCCTGAGCCAAAGCCGGCCCAAGCCGAGCGGGACCTAGGGGAGGGGGCCCGGCCTGGGATTTTGGAAAGCCCAGGCCCCTCAAAGCGGGCCAAAGCCCCGGCTTTCAGGCCAAGCCCAGGCCGGCACATCACTAATCTCAGCAAACAAAACTCGGTGGCTTTGAGCATTCCATGATCTTGGGGTGCGACACCGATGCTGCAACGGATCCCACGGTACATTATTGTGAAGGTTGCAGATTAGTATTAACCTCCGACAGCGATCCTGGTCCACCTTCACCAATTTAGGTGGTATCTACCAGTATCTTACTGGCCACCGCAAAGAAATGGAGAAAGCAGTTGCAAAATACAGAGAAGAACATCACATAATCAGAAAAGAAACCTGGGAAGATCTCACAGACGAATACACACCGGAAATGCAGCTCCAACTGCACAAGTTCTGGTCAGAATCGTCGACGGGATGGCTCTTCAGTGCGTTGTTACTTATTTGACTTTCTCAACGCCGATTCCGTCTTCTCAGCCGATTGCAAACTCTTTTTGAATGATAGAAAGATATTCATAGAAACTCAGGTTGAGAGTTTGGAGTCTCAGATTGCAGGTGCTGGAGGCGAGGTCATTGCAGAGCCCCAGTTCGCTGATGTGGTTTTGTCCAACACCGTCTCTTTCCACATCTGTCCTATAGCTACAGTTGGTTTTTTCATATCGTTTCTGCACGTCAATATTGACAATTTGCAGGTGAAATGGCTACATGCTTGTAGTGCTGTTCGTAGGTTGTTACCTACAGCTTTCTGGGATCCATAATGGCTATTAAACGGCGTAGGATTGGTAACGAACGATGTAAGTCACATCCAAGCCAACTTGTGTCTTCCTCACAGTTGAACAGGCAAAATACTTGGACTAGCAGGACGGAATGGTGGCTTGGCCTTCGAGTATTCCGTAACCTTGACAGAAGATTTTCTGACCGCACTCGTCACCCACGTTTGTGGAAACCTAGTTTGGCCCGCCGAATTCAAAATACACAGGATAGCTTCTGTAAAAAGATTCATGGATGGTCTTTCCTTATAATGTTCTACTGTAATTATGCTATAGAACAGATTAGATTGGCATTCGCCTGGAAATGGCTATCGAACGTATAACGTTGTATGAGTGCAGGGTGTGCCGGCGCCATTAAGCAGAAGGTATTGTCGGACCCATGGGTTGTTAAATCAAATGGCTTTGCAGGAGAGTCAAGTGAGTACAAATATAATGTATGGTAGGGATTTCTATCTGTTAGGATCCTTTTCTGTACTCTACAAACTACCTCCTTCACAGACTGGCAGCAATTCTGCAGCCCTAGGATGGTGTAACTGCTTGTCAATGGTTCCGCGGCAGAATAGGTTGAAGTCATTGTAGGATGTATTCCCCGTTTTGTTCCCAATTCCTTTGTCATAGTTAAGGTCAAGTAGTGTGACTGGTAGTTTGCAATCATGGCTGAGTGGTGTAACTGGTAGCACCTGCAGTTTGTCTGAACATAGCCTTGACCTTCACTGCACAGTCCTTGTTTGATTTCAAGGCTCCGCCACTTCCCATAAAGCATCTAGTTTTTTTTTAAAAAAAAAGTCGCACCGTTCTCCGCATATCAAGGCAGCATGGTGTAAAGCAATCACGGTTGAATGGCAGAGTCCTTGTTCAACAACAATTAAAGACAATACAGAAGCGGTCAACAACAATTGATCAACAAGAAGAGATGCATTGTCAGTGGAAACCTCAATGGCCCTGTCGCCTTAACCACTCGGCCATAGTGTCATTAACAGGAATCTTGACAATATTGTAACCACCAAGAAGGGTTAGGGTACATATTTGATTATCACATGGTCACATAATGATTTACTCACAAAGGCACTCATTGACTTCTGTTGAAATACAACCCCCAAGAAAGACTGTGGGGGTCCTCCAGCTTAGTCTGTATATGAAACCAACAGCAAGTGTATGTGGGGTCCTGAGGTATCCAGCTGCTTATAGGAGGTTACCTTTGGTAAGACAGAAGAATTTCAAAAGTAACCGGTGATGTTTGAACGGTGTCGTAGAAAATATGAACCTAATGTGCCCTATGTCATCTGGCCTCATCCAAACAAACGACAGAAGAATTTCAAAAGTGACGAGTGATGTTTGAACGGTGTCGTAGAAAATATGAACCTAACATGCCTTATGTTATCTGGCCTCATCCAAACAAACTGTTGTACAAGCAAGGAGTAGCAAGGTTAGTTGAGGACATTCATTACTTTGAACAGGCCAAGTTCTACGTCTCACAGGAAACTGTAAACAACATGGGGCAGTCAGAGTAGAGGATTATGGTCGGATTATGCACAATGATTCTCAACGGATTCTTGAATTCTTTATCGTGGGATAATCCTCTTGAATCCATAATCCTCCATAATCCTCGAATCACCTCTGGAGGCAATTATGCGAGGATTGTGGATTATGGATTATGATGGTGCAAGTTTGGACTTGTGACAGGTCTGTGTACTGTCCCTTTTAGGCATGGCCAGAGGCCTTTGCGAGCCAGTAGTCAATAACCTAATCGGGATTCCGCGGTACATACAGCCACAATGTATTAGATAATCAGACATAACTTAACCAGCCCTTTCATCCATCGTCTCAGGGTGAACTGCGTGACAACACTCAGCGCTGAGCCTCGCCGCTCCCTTCAGCTCCCTTCTCCAGGTCGCAGGAGTCCGACCTCGGGTAACCAGGATTCGCGTCCTGGGGGGCATCTCCCTCTAACAATGTGGAGCTCCTTCCCAGCGCTACGGACTCTGTTCGAGTCATGGAGGCATTAACGAAGGCCCGGTAAGCCTTCGTAGTCTCCAACTCTTTGTATTTGGCAAGAAGCCTACCTGCCGAAGGCCCAGGGCTTTCACAGGACTCGAGTGGGATTCCACAATCGCGCCAATAATCCAAACAATTTTGAGAGCGGTCAAAATTGAAGGGATTATGGTCTTTCAAAATTCCACAATCCGTCCCAGAATCCAAGCATAATCCTTCCTTAATCCTCTACTCTGACTGCCCCTATTGCCTTGTTCTGCAGCCAAGGTGTCATATCTGTAGTCGGAAGTTATTTTTGCGAAAAACCGGAGGCTTTGCACGTGGCAACAATTTCAGAACGTGTAGCCAACAGTGAGAAGTGGACTGGAAGGAGTATCGGCGAAGATTGAACTGCTTGAATACCACCTATGACGTTCTCGAGTTTGGAATTGCAGACTGAGAAACACAGGCCAAGATTTATGTCACAGCGTTGAAAAAGGCCCTTCTGAAAAATTAACGATCAAGTGGGCGCGCATACCTCTTCACGAAAATCCGAGACGAGAGTTGGAAGAGAGAGCAAGTCGCGTTGTTTATGCTTGTGATGCTTACTTCCTGATCGCGATCATTGACGCTCTCTTCTCCGTCAATAGGCCGCCGACTCGGTCGTCCCGCTAAAAGTCTGGTTCACGAGGCTATCTCTTATGGACTCATTGATTCCCTTCACTACATCCGGGTCGCTGGTGGATTGCGTGGACAGTACGTCTACCGAGTCAACTCCCCTTCCGTGACCCTGAGCCTCCCCGCCGCTCTCCTTCGCTGTCCGCCGCCAATTAGGGAAGATGCTGGTGGTCCTGCGAGACGGACGAAAACTACACGGTGTCCTAAGGTCCTACGACCAGTTCGGTACTGCTCCGTGCTGAATTGCGTTCCTCCCGACTCATCGAAACGCCGCAGCCAACCTCGTCCTCGAGGACACCGTCGAGCGCATTTACCACGGCAACGCGTTTGCGGAGAACTGGCACGGCCTGTTCCTAATTCGTGGCGAAAACGTCGTTCTGCTAGGCGAAATTGTATGTTTCTTTCCACATGTATTTGGCGTCAGCGCTTACAAGTCTCACAGGACCTCGATTTAGAGGACGAGATACCCCAACGTAGACAGGTGGAGTACCCCAAACTCGAGCCGTACCACAAGAACGACGTCGAGATGAAAAAACAACGAGAAGACGCTAAAGCGCAAATCCTATACGAGCAGAAAGGGTTCTGCAAGGAAGGTGGTGAAGGAGACGGGTATTAATGCCACGGGAGCAAGTGGAAGAGGATACTATTATCCGAGATGCCCTGGCCGGCATTGGTCGAGGAGCAAAGACAGGCAGATTCATTACGCCTCGCAGTATCGCGGTCAGATACGATTTGTATGTTTGTATTGCTGAGAATCTAGGCTACTGTTAGATGGATCGAGTATTATGTATTCGTCGAGAGAAGGAAGATGCTACAAAACAAGATATGCAATACAATCGAAAGCGAGTGAGGAAGGGTTTAGACAACAAAAAGTCACGAAAAAAAGAAATAAAAATACACCAAACATCAAAATTCAAGATGGATTCTTTCTCTTCTTGCCCTTCTTGGCGTCTCCGTTCGTTTTCCCTTTAGCGTTGCCGTTCACGAGCTTGGATGATTGAAGGGCTGGATCAAGACACTTGGAGCGGTTGAATGGTTCGACAATGTCCTCGATGCGTTTTCGCAGTTCGCGTTCCCGGGTGGTGAGTTTGTAGAGAGCGTCCTCCTTCTTCTCCTTCTCCTTTGCAATGTCCTTGCCGCGAATAGCCTGCCACCTATACTCGTCGTCAGTGCAGCCCAAGAAAACTCTCAACAACAAAACGCACCCAGCGTGCCGCGCGCACGTCTCCCCCTCCACGCACCACCACTCCTCCCCATCAACCTGCATCCCGTCCTCCTTCGCATCCTCATAGCTCTCCAAAACCCCCGCCCCAAACTCCGCCCACTCGTCCTCCCCAAAGCACAAACGCTGGTCCCACCCACACTGCCCCACCTGCTCCGCACGCTCGCTCGCAAGCTCCAACAACCGCTCCCTCCACAACACGATATCCATCCCCTCCTTCAAGTCGTCGTGCAGCGTAACGACCTCCTCCAGCGCCGCGTTCAAATTCGCCGTCTCGCGCTCCACCTTGCCCATCCCCGGCGGCTTCACGCGCGGACCCGCCACTTTCTCGCCCCCGTTCTCTTTCAGATTGCAGCCGTCCGCGCCAAGCCCGTTCACCGCAACACCCTCGTCATGCACAATCACCACCGCCTCCCTCTTCTCCGCATCCTTCACGCTATCCCACAACAGCTCCTTCTTCCCCCCATTCTTCGCAAACGTATCGATTCGCTTCTTGATGTTGTTCAGCCCGCATTCCGGGGAGCAGTACTTTGAGAACGCGCCCTGCGCGGGCTTGTGGCAGGCCTTGGACGAGTCGGGTTCGGGGTGTTCGAGGCCGTAGCGGCAGCGTTGTTTGTATGTGGTTTTGAGCGAGGAATTAGGGTTTTCTGATCGGGTTGTTAAGTAAAGAGGCGAAGAACAGAGGAGGACGGGAACACGCACTTTCGATGCAAAGGGGGCAAAAAAATTGGTCGACCAGATCGACAACGAGATCCGGCATGTCAACGCATTGGGTGTGGTACCACTCGTCGCACCTGGTCGAGATCAGCTACAACCCAACAGAGGAAGGGGAACCACGCACTTGTCGCAAGCAATCATAAACCGGTCCTCGTCGTACTTGGTCTTGCAAACACAGTACAGCTTGTCGTCCTCCGCCGCTGGCGCCGCCTCCTCCTCCTCGTCCTCGGGCTTCTCCGAGCCGTCGGGGCCGACAGAACCGCCGGGCATGACGGAGGTGGAACGAGAGCGGGACGCAGAGGCTGCGACCGAGCCGCTCTTCCGGGATATGGCGGATGGCGCTTTAGCCTTTGCAGCAGGGCCGGCAGCCCCATCCGACGGTTTGGCTTTCGGTTTGGGAGCCGGTCTTGCGCGCGGTTTCGCGGCAGCGGTGGTGGTGGCCTTGGGCTTTGGCGGGGCCTATGAACAATGATCAGTTTGTGCTGTCTGATGCAGAAAAAACAGCGCTCGTACCTTGGCTGTTGTGGCATCCTTCTTCTTCCGTGGCGCAGGCTCTTTCTTGCCCTGGCCTGCGGCCGTGGATGCAGGCGGCGGCATCGAGCCGCGCTCGGAGGGGGGTAGCATGGACGAACCGCGCACGGCGGGGGACATGAAGGAGGGAGAAGAGGCGGACACTATGGGCGACGCATGGCGCGCCGGATTGCCACCCGAGGGCACGCGGCTAACGCTCGGCGCACGGGTGGTGGATCGCGACCGCGGACGATCGTCTACCAAACTCAGCAGCTCGTCCTCGACATCAACTTCCATGCCACCCTCTTCCTGCTTGGGCACACCCTTGACGAGCGCCGACACGGCCACATCCACATCCATCTCGTCGTCCCGGGGCTCGACCTTGCTCCCGGCGGGCACATGCACGGTGGCAAGCTCTTGCTCTAGAGCTACGGCAGCCTCGGGCATGGTGGCGGGAACCAAGGGGGGAGTAACGCGCTTTGTGTTTGTCTGCTTCGGGCTTTGGCTTTTGTGCACCGGCACGGGGACGGGGGACGGAGAGAATGGGGGCTCGGGCTTGCGCCGGGCCTGTGCGTCGGGGGAGGGATCGGCAAAGTGCTCCAACAGCCACTCGTGCGCATCTTCTTCCTTTGGCTGTCGGGGTGGCGGCGGCGGCGGCGGAGGCTGAGCGGGCTGGGGACGTCGCTGGGGAGGGCCGTGAGAACGAGGGTCTGGTTGCTGCTGCTGTGGTTCAGGGCGTCGACTGGGGCCGGGGGTGTATTCAACGGGACGAGAGAGCGGATGGGGCTGGCCCTGGGAGTGGGATTTCCGGTGTCTTTTGTTGTCCTCGACGACGTGCTCCTCCCTCTCTCTCTCTGGCAGATGGATGATGGTATTGTACTCTCTCCGTTCCGGTGCATACGGGATCACGTCAGGGTCATCGGGCTCGGACTTCCGCGCCGCCTTGCGGCCGTTGAGACTTCCGGGAGGCGATCTCTTGCCCTGGAGAAAGGGCGGACTCTGGACCCTACCGTCGTGTTGCTGGCCGACGGGGCCGTGCCTCTCTATAATCGCCTCGGTCACGCGCTGGCGGTGGGGAAAGCCGAATGGAGGGGCTTCATGACTGGAGCTCGATGACGGGCGGCTGCGGACCTGGGGCAACTCGGGCTCGGGATTGAGGATGCTGCGCTCGCCGGGGCGGGTGAGCGAGCTAGTGCGCTCGGGCCACTCGAAGGCGGCGTTGACGAGGGGACCGGGAGAATCGGAGTAGCGGCGCTTCTTGTTGGGAGGCTCCATCTGGTGGATGTGGGACGGGAGATGAGGGGCAGGGGCGGGGCTGGTGAGTGGGCGCATCTGGCCGGGATCCGACTTGCGAGCGGGACGGAGTTCGAGGGCCATCGGATCGACGCGTGCGCGGTCGCGCTGCTCGCGGTCCCACATCTGTGCCTGGAGCTGCATGCGCTCCTGCTGGATCATCTGCTCATGATGCTCGCGCTGGCGGGCCTCCTGCTTGAGCTGCTGCTCGCGGTGCTGCTGCTGCTGCTGGAGGAGCCGGAGATGATGCTGGTGCTGCTGTTGTTGCTGCTGCTGCTGCTGGTCGAGGACATGGCGGGGAGCGGGAAAGTGGGGGACGGGACGGAGGCGGTGGTCGTCGGCTGGACTGCGGGAGAAAGGGGGCTCGGGACGGTGATCTCGGTGGTGCTTCTCTGCGAGTGCGGCTGCGCGTGCGAGGGTATCGAGGGGCTGCTCTGACGGTGGCAAGGGCGGGTCATAGCGGGGGGCAGAGTTGCGGACGAGATGGGGGGCGAGGACGACGGTCTCTGCGACGACCTGGACATGGTCTGTGCGGCGAGTGTCGCGTGGGGGCTCCTTGGGTGGGGGCTCGTCGCAGAGCAGGGACGAGATATCGAGACGACGGGACATGTATGGTGGTTGAGAGCAAGATCAGGGCCATCCACGAGGTGTCCATTTCTATCTCATTTCTTACAAACAACACCGAGATCTGCATTGCCCCGAATGGAGCACATACTGCCAGCACAGAACTCGCTCATCCCAGCCTCGGGTCCCTTCCGAGACGCGTCTAGCTCTTATCACATATCGACCTGCTGATCCTGCACGTATGCCGGAAACAAGTCAAGAAAAAACAGTGTTCGCCATGGCTAGCGGCGACAGAGCGGTTATTTCCACTGGTTACCGGTCCGACCAGGCAGTCGTGGGATGCAATCCAGAAAAAAGTTCAAAACAGTGTATTCAGCGCAGAAAAAGGAATATACAACGAGACATTGCGACCCAGCCCACACGGCGGCCACGAAGGACCAGCCAAAGCTACACCGCACCCAAGTCCCATCGCGCTTATCGTTCTCCATCCCATTGTGACGGTCTCTAGGTCCTCGACCCACGCCGTCCCCGAAAGGCGGGCGAGTCATCGGAGAGATGCTTTTGTAGGACTGCAAAGAGGGTCAGCGAAAGCGAGGAGGGGAAGAAGAGAAGACGTGCATGTGGTTTGCGTTAAGTCTGTATCTCCGCGTCGGCCCTCTAAATACCCGTCGTGTTTACCATTGTTGTGCTGGGACCCCAGCAGCTCTACAGTTTCAGTTTCCCAGGCACTTGTCATCACGTGCACGTCTTCTCTCTCGCCGCAGGTCAAGGTCATTTCAAATTCCTGGCGTCTGCTACTCGCATCCTGACCAACTCGTCCAGAAAACAGACGCAGATCGTCGCCCGTTAACACCTAGTCGACTGCAGACTCTAATCGAATAAGCGGACGAAAGGGATGTCCGTTGTTTCCAAAAATCCCTTTGCCTTGCTCGAAGGTCAGATACAATCTTTCCTCACACTCTTTTTTTTTCTGATTTTTTGGGTGTCGTTTCTAGCGGACGGCGAAGACTCGTCGCGCCCGGCGAGCCCAGTCTCCGCCCCCGCCCCCGCTGCTCCCCCCGCCCCTGCTCGTGGCGCCCAGAAGCCCAGAGGGAGCCCCGCTGCTCGTGGCGGCAAGTACTATGCCCGCGGTGGTGCAAAAGCCCCCGAGCCCGCTGGGAACCTAAATCAAAACGGCATCGAGGACGCACCCCAGGACAGAAAGTGTGAGTAGATCCTCGTCGTGATCCTCCTCCCGCGTATTCAAACAACGCACACCAGTCGACGGTCGTGGCCGTGGACGAGGTGGCGCCCGCGGTGCTCCCCGTGGACGTGGCCGCCAGTTTGACAAGCACAGTCAGACCGGCAAGGTGTAAGTCTCTGCCTCGTCATCCCTTACAGCCCATCAAACGGTCGTCCTCTAGCGACAGCGAAAAAAAGGTCAACCAGGGCTGGGGTGCCGAGGAAGGCAACGCCGAGCTCAAGGCAGAGGAAGCTGCCATCAAGGACGCGTCCGCCGAGGCCGCTCCTGCTGGAGGCGAATGGGGCGCTACTTCCGCCGAGGCTGATGCATGGGGTGCCCCCGCCGCCGCCGACGCAGGTGACGCCGCTGCCCCTGCCGCGACCGAAGGCGCCGCCAAGCCCGATCGCGAAGGACGCCCGCCGCGCCGGGAGAGAGAGCCTGAAGAGGAGGACAACACCCTCACCCTCGAGCAGTACCTCGCTCAGCAGAAGGAGAAGGACTCCGCCATCCCCAAGCTCGAAGGCGTCCGCAAGGCCAACGAGGGTGCCGACGCCAACATCTGGAAGGACGTCGTCGCGCTGGACAAGGGCGAAGAGGAGTCCTACTTTGCAGGCAAGGTGCGACCATTTCCTTTCACTCAACCTCAATCAGCCGCTGATCTCGCATCCAGGGCAAAGCCGCTCCCAAGGCGCGCGCCAAGAAGGAAGAAAAAGTCTTCCTCGAGATCGACGCCCGCTTCGAGCGCCCCCGCACCGGGCCTCCCCGTGGCGGAGGCCGCGGAGGCGATGACAGAGGTGGACGTGGACGGGGTGGTCCCGGCCGCGGCCGCGGTGCACCGCGAGGAGCTGCAGGAGGAGGAGGACGCCCCTCCGGCAACAACAACGCCGCCGCCGTCAACGTGGACGACGAGAAGGCGTTCCCGTCGCTGTCCTAAGTGGACCAGCACTAACATCGCCTCCATACCGGCCATCCCAGAAAATGCTCCTCTATCTCCTCGTGCATCTATACATCGCTTCCGTCCGTCTCGTCTTGCTTTCATTTATGCCTAGCTAGCCCCATGGTATCTGAAAGAAATGCTCATGTCCAATGAACCATCCACAAAAACGTATTGTATATTTCACCGGTTATTTACGAGGGCGTTTGTGTAATATTCATTTTCCGCTCGACAACGAAGTGTGACGTGCGACCCTCTGCTTCCGACCCCTTTGCGGTTCTCTACCTCCTTATCGCGACACCATCCAGTCCCCGCGCAATAGAGAACTCTCCATTTCCCATCTAGATCTCATTCGAAGCTTGATTTTTGTCGGCGGCTCCATTCTGTTCCACGAACGCGTCGATTCTCGAGTCATCTGCTAGGCGGCCTGGCTTTGGTCCTCCTTTGCTCTTATCACCACCACCATGATCGAGACGATCTACATCGCGCGACACGGTAAGCAGCGTTCGGACGCGGTCGCCGTCGTTCCTTTCAAAACGGTCAACATTGTACCGACGCGTATGTGTGCAGGCTTTCGGATGAACTGGGTCAGCACCGTCTGGTGAGAGTTTACGCTGGTGAGCAGGCCGTTTCACCGCACGTTTCTATCGTCTTTAACCCGAACGCTGCCAGTTTGAATTATTATTTTGGACTGCGTGCTCAACGCGGAACGTGCGTGCGTCTTTTTTAGGAAGAGCGAGACGGGACTGCCGCGCGACCCGCCGCTCGCGGCTTATGGCGAGGTACAGTATTATTGCGCGTCGAGCAATCCAAGGTATTGAAGTTCTCTAGACGCAAGCCCAGGAACTCGCGGATTATTTCTTGAGTCTCCCGGAGGACCAACGCCCGACTGCGATATTCTCCTCGCCGTATTGTTCGTTCCGTTTGCTTCAGGTGAAGTGCGACAACTAACTGTACTGCAGATCGCTGCCTCCAAACATCCAAACCGGTCGCCAAGGCTCTGGGTGTCCCGATATACGTCGAACACGGGTACGCGTCAATTCCCATAATTTTACCTCAGGTCACTGAAACCACGGTAGACTAAGCGAATGGTACTCCCCCGTCGCGCCCAACACCGGCCTCCACCCGCGCCCCGGCTCCGCCGCCTCCCTCCGCACGTACTTCGACGCCATCGACCCCGCCTCCTGGTCCTCCGTCTGGTACCCCCCGCGCACCGGCGAGGACGTCGCCCAGATGCACGCCCGCGCGCGCGACTTTCTCGACGTCTTCGTCCCCGAGGCGGAGCGCGTCTGCCCGCGGGCGCCGAGCCGCATCCTGCTGGTGAGCCACGCGGCGACGACGATTGCGCTCGCGCGCGCGCTGGTGGGGGACCCGCGGCTGCCGCTGCGCGTCGGGTGCTGCTCGCTCACGGAGGTGGTAAGGAAGCGCGATGTTATCCCGATTTTGGGCGGGTGGGACGCGATCAAGTTGGCGGATGGCGCGCATATGAAGGATGGGACGTCGCGCGAGTGGGGGTTTGAGGATATTGAGGTTTCGGATGGCGAGGTGGGTTAACTTTCTCTTTTGTTTGTGTGGATTCGGTTTGGATACTGAGTATGTTGCAGGTAGTGGCGGATCCTGGAGTGCCTGGGACGGAGCACGAGGAGAACGAGCCTGTGGGCTCGCAGCTTCCCCTCACGAGCAATTTATAGACAAGTAGAAGGAAAGAAGTATGGCGTGACGCGAATAGACCTTTTATATTTTCCACCCCCGTCGCGCAAGAATTCGGTTCGGTCCCTCTTCCTCTGCTGCTTATTGGCCGATTCAACTCTCATAAAGGCTTCTCGGTTCCATTTTCCATCTATCGTGGGCAATGCGGACATTTCTCCTTCTACACTATCGCGCGGCAGTGAGTTGGCGCGTCGTTGGTATCCCACCTTGAAAGATGGTACCCGATTCTGGGCGGGGTATATGGCAGGCTAAGCGCGCATATGAAGGAGGGCGTCACGGAAATTCAGGGCGGTCGCGGATCCAGGGGAAATATGGGGAATGAGCCAGTAGGCTCGCAAGTGAACAAGTAGAAGTACATTTATATTCGTATAGATTGTTTACATACAGTCTACAGAGCCTTCCGTCCAGACCTCATCAAAACCGCACCCAAGCACTCGCATAGCTAACGCTCGAATCGCGAATCGTCAAACACGCGCTGCTCTGCTCGTACCTCACCCACTTCAGCTCCGGCTCCCTCCCCCCCGGCAGCTTCGCCATTGCGCCCAACAACACCCCAATCGGGTGCCGTCCACAGATAGTGTTCTTCGTCTCGGCGAGATACTCCGCGAAGCGCGTGTGCGCGTCGGCGGCGGGGGGGACGGCCGCGAGGAGGTCCATGGCGGCGTGGTCGAGCTGGTGGATGGAGGTGTGGATGGGGTGCGCGGGGGTGGGGGCGACGCTGCGGGAGAGGCGGACGGCGGGGGCGGAGGGGGCGGGGTAGTAGTATGTGTAAGAGAAGCGGGTGCCCCTGCATCACGAATTAATTAATTACAATGAAGACACGCAGTTCGGGGGGACGGACCAATGACAGAAGTCGCTCGAGACCACACAGAAGGTGTCTTCGCGGGCGAGATAGGGCGCTAGGATCGCGCCGAACGCGGCCTCGGTGCGCTGGTCGATGGCGCCCACCACAATGGGCACGATCTGAATGTCTTTCCTACATACGCGCGGATTAGCGCCGAGACGGAGGACGTGCGTACCCACCGTACCCCTCGAACACCTTGCGGATATAGGGGAGGTGCATCTCGAGACTGTGTTCGTCCTCGTCGGCGCGGAGGGAGAGGTCCTCGAAGTTGCCTGTGGCGCGGAGTTCTTGGATTGCTGCACGGGTACGCTCGGGATAATACACAGGATAGAGACGGGGAGGGGAACGTACTTTCGAGGTCGAGGGGCAAGTCCCCGAGCGGGGTCGCGTATTTCGTGCATTTGGAGAGCGCGCAGCCGTCGATGTAGAGGTGGTGCGACGGGCCGAGGACAAAGACGCGTTTACTGCCGCCCGGTAAATAAGAAGACAAGGAGCGCAGGAGGGATCGTACATTCCCGTCGTGTCTATGCTCTTGTACGCCCAAGCCGCGGCAGGGCCCGAATACGCATATCCCGCGTGGCTATCAAGTAGGCATCCAGAATCAGTCGGCGTTGGTAGGTAGAAGACGCAGCGCACGGAGCGATGATAGCCTTGCATCCTTGAATCGGATACGCGGGCTCGTCCACTTGCGCCAGCCAGCCAGTCAGCTCGGTGTCCAGTTTAGTCGCTGCACGCCGATCGTTGTTAGATACGCGCGGGTCAACGCGGAACTACGAGTAGATAGTACCATCGGCGGTGTACCAATCGCCTGCATGGGACGCGGTTCTCAGATCTGTCTGGTTACTAGAGAGACGGTGTATCAGTATAGAGTAAGTGAGTGGTTCAGGGACGGAGCTTGCGTTCTGGACATGGTGGTTCGGGATGGAAGCTAAATTAGATATTGCCTAATCGGGTTGCGTGGACGTGGAGAACGAGCACGAGCCCGCGCAAGCTCAAATCACGCTGAAGGCCTACGAGCAAATTAATCGCAATGTGCAGCATACTCAAAACTGCGCATTTTCATGGCCGACCACCGCAATAGTACGCGACCCAATTCCCCGCCAAAAGGACCAGAGGTTGCGCGAATTAGAGAGAAACTAGCGGTTCAATGCCCAAAATTTTGCTGGCAAAGACCGCGCGCGGGCCGACTCGGAGGTTCAGCCAAGACTCTAGCAGCAGGACGCGGACCTGAAGCTCATCGGCATGCAGCATATGGAATTATTGCAGCATAATACATGTGAAAGGAAACGGCTCTACTCCTCCGACCGCAGACGTGCCGCAGGGTTGGTAACCTTGATCCCGAGGACCTTTGCCCTGTGGCGAAATGAGTGCTAAGAAGACGGGGAGACTGGAGGGGACGGACCGCTCAAGGATAACGGTGCGGTTGCGGCTGCTGACGCCGTGGGCGATTTCTGCGGCGAAGCTTTTGTTGTGCATGAGCAGAAGGTCGACTTCCCGCACGTTGTTGACGAGGAATTTCTTGAGGCCGTTGGGGAGGAGGTGGCGCGTCTTCTTGTTGCTGCCATAACCGATCTGTGGCAACAAGTCAAGGAGGGCAAGTGGAAGACAAGAGAGCACGGACCTTGGGCATGGGGGTCTGGCCCTTGAAGCGACGACGGACTCTGTTATCGATACCCTTGGGTTTCCGCCATGCCTCCTTGACGCCGTGATACCGGTCGGACTGGTGGCGCCTGCACAGAGTCAGCGGGACGCCCAACAGCGGCGGGGAAAGAGACGGACTTGAATTTGTTTGTGCGCTTTTTGACGATGGGGATCTTGACGGCCATCGGAGGCTGCACACGAAAAAAGTGAGCAAAAGGTCATCCACAGCACAAGACCCAATCCAGCCCGTCTATCCACACAACCACCGCAATTCGGGCATCGTTGGGCTTGTGGACACGCCAGCTGCACATTGGACCGCGATTCGGGGGACACTGAGCAATACTCACTTCTTGCGGGCGGGAAAACGAGAGGAGGGAGAATTTGGCGGCTTGTGCACAGCCACACCTTTCGATCCAAACATGTATCAACGCGTCGTTTCACGCGCTTCGTTAAGCTTACAACTCTGCTCGCCGCGCACCCCTTCTCTCGCCAGCCGCATAACTGACCTTCGTCTCTTGTTTACTGCTGGGTACAATACTCGCCACACCACGACTACCAAGCAATGACTTCGAAACATACTGAATGCTATGCCCGGCCCTATTACTGCTTTCCGACACCGTCGCACCGCGGGACGACCACTGTTACGCCACATCTACCCAGCGACTCCACTTACAACCTACTCGCTAACTGCGATTGATTGAGACTTGCTGTAATCTTCGCCGGTCCTTTTTGGTTCGCACGTTCTTGCCGTCCCTTCCGTACAGCCCCTAAGAAGGAAACCTTCGCCCAGTCCCAGGTATCTGCCTCACCCTCGGACCTGTTCCTCAGCCGCGCCGGAATATGCATATACCATTACCTATCTTGTTATTTCTCCAGTTTAGACTTTCTTCAGAGGTGTAGAAGCCTGGCAGTCCCACAGACCGGGATCACATGTATTAGCTAGATTACGTCGATAAGAGAGGGGAGGAACCTTGTTGCCCTGAACCTCGCCGATATGCGTGTCGACCCCGCCGTCCTCGATGGGGAACGACGCGACGGGCGCCAATCCCAAAGGGCAATTAACCCCACAGCCGCACGTGCGCAGAGTACGGGAAAACTCTCGCGCTCGGTCTCTCTTCCTTGCCTTAGATCTCCTTCCCCGTTTTCCTCATACATTGCAGCGGCAGCAGGCAAAATTAACCCTGCTTTCCGCCTTCACTATATGCTGTCGGCCCCAGCCCTAGATCTCATTTTTGACGATGATTCCGACGCCTGGCCTTCGCAACCTCCGCGTCTCTACCACCGACCAGCATCCGTAGGGAACAGCTGGGGTGTCACCTCCATCGGTCGTGGTTTTGACTGGGACGCAGACCCCGCTGACCCAAGGGCCGTCCACAAGGAAAACCTCGCCGACAATTCTCCACTCGCCTTTGACTTGCCGTCCTCCGATCTCCCCCCGCGCAGGTCGTACATAGGACGCAACTTTGACTGGAACGAGAACACCGCGGGCCCCGCGATCCACAGGGATTCAAACTGGATACCCCTCCGCTGGCCTTTGACTTGCAGCCGGAACTGCCTCGCAGAGTCCTCGACGCCCTCCCCTCGTCCCAGGTTATGCGCCCAGTCACCAACGTCGCCAGCTTGTTTCCCGCCGCGTCCATCACGAGCGAGCCCTTTTCCTACTCACCCTCTCACTCGCGCCCACCATCACCACATTATTTCACCGCTTCGGGCCGCGCTTCACCATTAACCCCGACGATCGCCATGTCTCGCTCCCCCACAGCGCCTCAGCGCCCCCGAAGGAGATCGTCCCAGCAGCGCGTCTCCCTCATCGCCGGCCGCGTATCCATTGCGACCATTGAACCGCCAGAACCCGTCCTGCGCAGGGCCTTCTTCGGGCAAACAGCACCAGCAGTCTCCTCAGTCTCGCCAGCAGCACCCGCGCTCCCTCTCCCGGCCTCCTCAGAGGACGGCCAAACCTTTCTCGGTGGCCGCGATATTTCCGAGTTTGTTATCGGGGCGAGATCGGGAGGGGCGCGTATGGGCTGGTCAAACGCGCTCGGGAGATGGGCAAAGACGGATCCCTCGGGGTGAGATGCATCCTCTTTGCTGCCAGCGCCCGCTGACAGCGTCGGGTACGTATAGTCACCCTTGATCATTAAGCAGATCATCAAATCCCGCATCCTCGCCGACTGCTGGAAAAAACACCCAAAACACGGCACCATCCCAATAGAGATTTATGTCATGTCCTCCATCTCACAGACCAGCTATGTATTACCGCCGCGTCGACCATGGGATCCCGCGCGCGCGGACGCCGCCGGGTTAGAGTCCCATGAGTGGGTAGAAGGCAAATTGTCAACGGTCATCCTAATATCTGCCCGCTGCTGGATTTTTTCGAAGACAACCACTACTACTACCTCGTTCTCCCGTCAACGCTGCCAGAGCAGCTCCCCGACCAACCAGCACCGCCCTCTGACTTGTTCGATCTCGTCGAAAATTTCCCGCAAGGCCTCCCGCCAGCCGCAATACGAAGCTACCTCGGCCAGCTCGCGGACGCCCTCGCCTTTT
>JARKIB010000573.1:0-61024 GCA_029378385.1 Mycena metata
ACTGGGCGAGCGAGCTGCATAATTCGGGCGAGCGAGGACACGTATTGAAAAATGCTGGTCTTTATAGCGCGCGGTAAGGATCGGAATGAAGTATGTAAGTCCCTTGAGCGATATCTGACATTGGCGGGCGCGCAGCGAATTAAATCACGTTATGACAACGACAGTAAGTATGTTACAGCCTTACCGTCGTTTAAGCGAACCCCATGCGATGTACTGAATGGCCAGGATCCCGACCGAGGAATATAGAATGACAGACGCTGCGCACCGCCGTGCCTGGTTAGGCCTGGTTGACAATCATTCATGCCAGGAGGCGTCGCTTCTCCATCGGCGGCACTTGAATGGTCTGACAGGAACATGAAAAATCCAAGTGGAGTGCGTGGGTACGATAAGGTACCTCGACGTCGTCGTCTGGGAGGCGGACGTACTTCCGGGAGCGAGCACGTCCGGCGCGCACAACTAGACTAGCGATGAAAAATGGTGTGAAGAAGAGCATTGACCCGCATCGCGGTCTTGCCAACAGCCTGTACGGCGCTCCTCTCTACAAACTCGACCACACTTGTCGAAAACGCCGGGGCAGCACTGCACGCTTCCGCCCACTCTTTGCTGCTATCGCCGAGCGCTGGATATAAGCACTGGTCGGCAAGATGAAGGCGCATATAAATCAGCTTACCTCGGTGCGGTAAATGAACTCCGTGAGAGGGATATTTGCATTGTTTCCAAGAACATGCAGAAGGCGCCAGTTGTCCGGGTCCGCGGTGCCATTCTCGAACTTGAAGCGCAAATGTGAACACACAGAAAGGACAAGTCAAGTCGCCGGCATGCGTACCTGCAGAAATAGAGGAAGAACTGTGGGAATCCATGAAATGCGTCCAGAGCAGCGAAGGAGGATTTAGTCACATACGTGTGCACACCGGCGGGGGGTGTACACGGCCGACCTAGGACTGAGTCGAAGCCCCGCATGAAATCAACGCGGATCTCGTTCGGACTCGATCGTATGACGAGGAGGGGAGGGATAGGGTAACCTGGACGAAGAAGCAAGGAAGGTCAGTGGTGGCACACCACAATGAAGTTAGAAAGCATCTACACCAGTAGCGGCGCGCGGTATGGACTCCGTGTCAAGCAGAAACACCACCTTTCCGCCTACGTATCGATCTGGCTCGAGTTATTCGCCCACGGGGATGGGTACACGCAGAGATTTAGAAAATGGCAAATCGTGGACGTCGCGCAGAAGCGACGAAATGTGGGATGACCTAAGGTGGAACTCGTCAAAAAGTTTCACAGAGGCACAGAACAAGAAAATCCCGCCGTCAAGGAAAAGGCGGACTCGTTGTCCACCAGCGAACATTAGCTCGCATCTTCGCGACGCCAAGATCGATGCAGCATGGAGACGGAGGAATCGGCTCTGAGACCCGACGGAGGACAACGTGGCGTACTGTCCTTCCTATGGTTACGACGATGAGGGAACGAAACGTGGCGGGGGAAGACGTTAGGCACAGCGACAGCGGGGAACTTGTTATGGGGACGCACTATTCTCCGTTTCCTACTCCTACAGCCCATTTCTACTCCTCAAAGGAGCTATAGATTAACGCGGTAAATTGAAAGCGAGGATACATAGGACGGAGCGGAATGTGGACCAGCGACGTGAAGGAGGAAAGCAAAGGGCAAAATGCCGTCACAGAAACACGGGCCGTGATTGCGGCACTGCCACTTGATCGCGCTTGACCTGAACCACCACCGTCAATTCCTGACCTTTGCTCTCCTCGTTCAGCGGCACCAGAGCTCTGAGAAGACAACCCTGCACTCTCGGAGTGACCGCATGTCCTCGTCCCTGTTTTGCCCTGCGTTACATTCCAGGCGCACGTCAAGAACAACGGCGTCGTTGCATATCGCCCGACGGACCTCAGTGAACGCCCATAAGGCCTTGGGTAGAGGTTCCAGGATTTCCAAGGCCTTGGTTAAGGGCAAGGCCTTGGCCAAGGGCGCCTCCAAGACCTTGGCTGATGTTTTCCCACGCATCTAGGCGGTATTAAAAACGATAGGGTCGAGGCCAAGTCGAGGCTACAAATATTCCTCGTCCGTCACCATGTCAATGGCGCCGTTGTCGGACGTGCATCCTCCTTGGGCCTGCCTCAAAATCTCCCTCTTCCATGAATACATGACCCACGCAGATGGCTTGCATGCGTGGTTTCTCTGTCCCCACCAAACAATAGCTCGAGGGTTGCGGAGACATACATTGTTGACGGAGAATAAGTTAAGAATAAGAGGCGCGAAAAAAAATAAAACACTGTGCACATGATGCTCCAAGACTTGGCCAAGGGCGGAATTTTCAGTCAAAAATCATCAAGGCCTTGGCCAAGGCCTTGTTAAGGCCTTGGAGTTTTAAGGCCTTGGGCCTTGGGCGATCACTGCCGACGGTGGCCCGAGAGCGTCGAAATTCTGGACATACCCACGGTGTTCTTCTTCCGTGCCCTCTAACCTGGGGAGCAGAGTCAAGCATCGGTGATTCTGTGAACGTGGCCCAGGTGCGATATTCTTCCTCGTGTTTGTGGTTAATCTTACGCCTCCTCCTTGCACACAGTATGACCTCTCTCCCCCAATTCGCGTCAGCGGCAGTCTGTCTGCATCTACTTCCCGTTTCTTAGCTGAAACGACGACTGGAGGTCAAATTACAGCGAGTACTCCTGGCTGTCGCCTTCTCCCACTTCGACCGAACTAACCTCCATGTTCTATTGCTGCAAAACGACACACGGCCACAGTGCGTAAATCTCGAGGCACTAACGATCCGCCAGCATGCCATTTTCAAGGGTGCGTTCCGGTTTTCTTCTTTTCCTTGCATTCGACTCGATCAATTAAATGCTGCAGCCCAACAAGGAACGACCCTCTTGACCGGATGCTCTACCTATGTACGTGGTAGCTGAGTTTCAATCGCACTAGGTTTCATTTTAGGGCTGCGCATTTGGCAAAAGGAACGAGATCGCACTTCTAACTCAACCTCTACCCGGCTCCGCTTATTTCCTTTCTCGTTCCTTGTAGGACAACTCGCTCCCGATCCGGCGGAAGCTCGATTTGGGGCGGCGGAACTCGAAACTAACCTGTGATTTTGGAATTTGGGTGAGTGCGACCTTTTTCCATGATACTTGGTCCTCGTTGACTCGATACATCTATTGTTCGTTTCGTTTTCATAGAGAAGGACTGGTACCGTGTGCAATACAACGAGCCCCTCTCAATACACCCCGGGTATTTGCCAGGGTGCGTCGCCCGTTCGATTCGAGCCAGTCCGGTGAGAGTGAAAAGTACGATTTCTTTCTTATGCTTTCTTGACACTCTCAATGAGATAATCCAACTGTATCGTAGCGCCGAAACGGTTCACCCTCTGTACAGTGCATCTTTTTAATTCCTGATTTATGCACCTCCGCCAATACCTGATATTCCATGCTAAGTTATTCCGAGTATCGCAATTGACTACTCCTGACCGTGCCGATCGCGCATCAAGAATTCAACGCCTCCGAAATCTGGATCCCCCACCCTCTAAGGAAGCATAATGTAGGTTGGAACTCGGACCCAAACTGCCGAAACCACCTTTCATTTTTGTACCGGACTGGTGCGCAACGGCCTCCGCAAGACACCGAGCGGCGAGTATCGGCTACCTTCCGTTCAATTCGGGCTAGTCTGCTGGTGAGTAAGGCCGGAGCTTCCCTTACATGGCGGGTGTTAATTTGGCTGGAGATCTGGGGCCGTTTCAGGGCCCGTCGTCTGTGCGTGCGTTGGAATTTAGCATTTGATGTTCCCTTCCCGGAACTATGTTCCACTTCAACGCTACCGGTCCTACCTTCCAGCGCAAATAGCTCGCATGCCTTCGCCATCTAATACTTGAGCCGGGTATTGGATTTCGACTCGAAATATCTTTTGCGCCCCGTGGTACGGATTTCCTTCGAGTCTGCGCTGATTCTAGTAGGAACGTCTAACCAGTGTACACACTCCTTCCGAAGTACATAAATTCGGGTGTGTGCTCATCCCTTCCTTGCACCACGCCTTGATCGCGATCCCGCGACAAGAGAAACACCTATCGACCATCGTCCGGTGTGGCTTGCCAAACCTCGACTCCGAGCGAGTCGACCCATCTAAATCGTTTCGTACCCATGATCCTCACGACATCCTATCCTTCAGGGCTGATGCTCCATCCGGGACGGTCCAGTAGTGAAACAGAAGATTGCTTGGATTCATGAATATGATTTTGGACGCAGGTGATCGCCGCCTAACACCCGTCACACCCAGGATAGAATTCTTTTAGGCTGGATTAAAAGGCTAGCTAAGACAACTTGTATTAGTAGGCAAATACATTGTAGTTAAAATAATGCGAATTAACACCGTAAAATAGCCTTTGCAAAGCAAGATAATTTACTTTGTCGGAAAAACCGAAATTCGGTGACAAGGAAGTATCTGTACTGAGCATGGCTGATCAGGCCATCAGGATTTGGGGGGCCTGAACATGCTCAATAATTCTAAATAACCGTCAGTAGGCACTGATCAGCCTGACGAGCCTGATTCAACATATCAGTTCCGGTCAGCCATGATCAGGGTCCACCAGCGGGGATAACAAAACTTCTTACCCCCTTACTTGAGGGCTCCTACCATCGTAACCAACTCACTTATACTACCACTACTACTAAGACATGAACTATATCATTATTATTTAACTATCTACATGAACTTCTCGAACTAAGGTTGAAATTCTAAGCTTGTTATTGCGGTTCACAGTGGAAGGACATGAGCTGAGTTATGTAACTTGCTCGAGCCACCGGGTTCAGCTTCCAGGGCTTGCCAACTGAGTTCTTAGGGCCACTCCGAAATTCTTTCTGTGCAGAAAAAAAATGACATGTATAGGATGCAGGATTGAGGGCAGAAAGGTTAATTGGTACAACAAGAGGGGGATCTGACCGAGCCTGATCAGTCCTGATGCTGCCTGATGAATTGCGCAGCTGAACCTGACCAGCCCTGATGAGACCGCCAGCGCTGATCAGGCAAATTGGGTTTTTCCGACATTCAACTTCTTTGTTCTAGGAAACCATGTCGTTTCATTCACATTTGAAAGGGAATTGAAGTCAAAGACAATTGAGTGCAGAAATAGGCTGTTTGATTCAGCTGGTTCTCAACGGAATAAGGAAACAAAGGGTTTCCACCTCTGTTTTAACCCAGCTTAAAACAAAGGTGGAACAAAGGGTTTCCTTATTCCGTTGAGAACCAGTCGAATTAAACAGTTTGTTTCTGCACTCAATTCCCTTTAACTTCAATCCCCTTTCAAATGTGAATGAAACACTTCAGGCTACCCTGAAGTATACCCTTTAGGGTCTATTAGGTTGGTTGGAATAAATGGCCCAAGAGGGTGGTTTTGGGAATGGGCATACCATGGGATATGGGAAGTACCATGGCCCAGGGCAGAAGTGGTGACCATGGTACCTCCCATAGGCCCCGCAGGCGAGCGAAAATGTTGCCTGTGGTACCTCCCACAGGGGTATTTTTGGGCCAGGACCCCAGAAACTGCCCTGGATCAAAACATCAAACGGGGTCAATCTCAACCATCTGGGCACCGTTTGGGCTGCCGAAAGGCTTGTTGGAAAGCCCTCACTCAGGGCTTTCTGCCTGTGAAGTAGGGACCACATCAGAGGACATTGATATTTTGCCGTCAGCATGCCGGGCAGCCTGTAAATCAGCTCTGGGGCAGGCATCCAGTAGGTGATTGGCCTGGTACTGGGCTTGTTAGAAAGGCCTGAGCTAGGGCTATCAGTGGGTACAATATCTGGGTGGTCTGAGCACTTTGGTATTTCCCGGCAGCGTACCGGGCAGCCAGTAAATTGGCTCCGGTGCGGGCATCCGGTTGGTTGACCTGGTACTGGGCTTGGTCCTTGCTAGGGCTATCAGTACGTGTAATATCAGGGTTATTTAAGCCCTTTCACTTTCCAGCTACACAGGGTGTCCACTGTTCATACCAACTTCCTGATTGGACTTGTATGTGATACCTCCCACCACCCTTGATATAATCACATCTATGGTACATCCCATGGCTATAGAACCTGCATGGTACCTCCCATTGCCTCGTGGTACCTCCCAATGCCCTGTGGTACCTCCCACTATTTTTCTTCATCCTGTGGTACTTCCCACCATTTTTCTTCGTCCCGTGGTACCTCCCACCAATCTATTTTTATTCAGTGGTACCTCCCATACAATTACCAAAAACAGCCACTCCGTCTATCAACCCAAAAAGGAAACATTACAGAAATCACCTTTGTATCCTTGGATATTTCAACCTATAACCTGGAATGTGAGTTGTTTAGCTTTACCAACTATTTCTGTCACATTAACACCTATCACAGGGCAATTAGCTGAAAAAAAGTTAGCTCTAGGAAACTATTTTGCATTTTGCAGGTCAACGAGGACACCAATTTAAAAGTGTGATAGAGAACTCTGATAGCCCTTGATAGGCTCTACAAGATGGAAACAGAGATCAGAGGTTTAACGAGGACTTTCCATTTTGGGACACTACCGCTTTGCATCCCAAAAAGGAAATTTCCGACCTCAACCTGTTCTTAGACCATAATTCAACCACTTTGAATGATCCAACACTGTATACATAGCTACTGATGCTTTCCAACACTAACTGGGACCAAATAAGGGCTATTACAGTGTGATAATAGGGTGAAAAGTGCGAAAATAGGGAAACAATGTTCTGACCACAATAGCTTGGGTTAATAGCAGTAAAGGCAGCCCATAAATGTGTCAAGTTGTGCCTTCAGGCAAAGTGAACACATTGCAGGTGATATAACGTGACCTAGTCATGAAGAAGACCACGATTTAGCCATACAAGAAAATTGTGATCTGGTCCTGTAATACACTCCCCCATAATGTAAGACATATGAGACCATACCTTTTTGCACTAAAACATGTATCCCTACTAGAAAAGGAGAGGCCTACTATCCAGGACACCTCATACCCTGTGATTTGAGGTGATCTTTCTGTACATTGTTGTTCACCATATTCAGTATAGTACAGCCTCATGTATGATGCTCCAATGGTTTTTTCCTATTCAACTAAGTGGAATAAGGAGTTTGGGACCAAAATACTGCTCATTATCTTCTGTAAAACTCGAAAATAGCATATGACATATTTTGGCTATTTCATGAATAGGTGACTTAGGAGACCATGTTGAGTGCAATAGACAATGTGAGTGAGTTCAGACAGTATAGTTCTACCATATTATGCTTTATTTCATCTGTTTTGGTGAACATTTGAGAGAATAGTTTTTTCAATGATATGGCTTTAAGTGCCCATATATTGACCCATAGTCACCAACACCATCTGGTCAAAAATACACCAAAACACTTCAAGTAAAGCTCAAACTTGTTCATTTATGCTGTCCAGTTCCATTCTCACTCTCCATTTCCCAAGAAACACTCTCCTTGGGGCCCTGTTTATCAAATAAGCATAAATAGGGACAAAATGACATTCACATTTTCGACGTTTACCACATTATATTGGCCATTCTTTTGACCCAGGACTCTTCATATACCTCAGGGAAGTGGTTATTAGTGCTCAGGCCATCACATATGCCACTGTGATATCCTAGATGCAGCAAACAAGTACATGGGAGAATATGACATTAAACTATAGGATGTAGGGTGTCCTGGTTGCTAATTGCACAGTTTTCTGGTATATGTTCCTTATGAGGCCATAGAGGATCGCTTTTGGAAGATATTATATCATGGAGAAGTGCATACTTAGTCAAAATGCCATTTTTTCTCTGTAGCCTAGTTGTGCTACTCCTCTTCACTAGCCCATGATATTTGGCTTTAAAACTGTTGTTATATCATAGGAGAACAGTTACCTATATCCAGGAGGCCTTTCAGCTCCTAACTACCCAGGTTATTGTGGTCAGAACATTATTTGCCAATTTTCACAGTTTTTACCCAATTACCACACTGTGACAGCCCTTATTTGGTCCCAGTTAGTGTTGGAAAGCATCAGTAGCTATGTATACAGTGTTGGATCATTCAAAGTGGTTGAATTATGGTCTAAGAACAGGTTGAGGTCGGAAATTTCCTTTTTGGGATGCAAAGCGGTAGTGTCCCAAAATGGAAAGTCCTCGTTAAACCTCTGATCTCTGTTTCCATCTTGTAGAGCCTATCAAGGGCTATCAGAGTTCTCTATCACACTTTTAAATTGGTGTCCTCGTTGACCTGCAAAATGCAAAATAGTTTCCTAGAGCTAACTTTTTTTCAGCTAATTGCCCTGTGATAGGTGTTAATGTGACAGAAATAGTTGGTAAAGCTAAACAACTCACATTCCAGGTTATAGGTTGAAATATCCAAGGATACAAAGGTGATTTCTGTAATGTTTCCTTTTTGGGTTGATAGACGGAGTGGCTGTTTTTGGTAATTGTATGGGAGGTACCACTGAATAAAAATAGATTGGTGGGAGGTACCACGGGACGAAGAAAAATGGTGGGAAGTACCACAGGATGAAGAAAAATAGTGGGAGGTACCACAGGGCATTGGGAGGTACCACGAGGCAATGGGAGGTACCATGCAGGTTCTATAGCCATGGGATGTACCATAGATGTGATTATATCAAGGGTGGTGGGAGGTATCACATACAAGTCCAATCAGGAAGTTGGTATGAACAGTGGACACCCTGTGTAGCTGGAAAGTGAAAGGGCTTAAATAACCCTGATATTACACGTACTGATAGCCCTAGCAAGGACCAAGCCCAGTACCAGGTCAACCAACCGGATGCCCGCACCGGAGCCAATTTACTGGCTGCCCGGTACGCTGCCGGGAAATACCAAAGTGCTCAGACCACCCAGATATTGTACCCACTGATAGCCCTAGCTCAGGCCTTTCTAACAAGCCCAGTACCAGGCCAATCACCTACTGGATGCCTGCCCCAGAGCTGATTTACAGGCTGCCCGGCATGCTGACGGCAAAATATCAATGTCCTCTGATGTGGTCCCTACTTCACAGGCAGAAAGCCCTGAGTGAGGGCTTTCCAACAAGCCTTTCGGCAGCCCAAACGGTGCCCAGATGGTTGAGATTGACCCCGTTTGATGTTTTGATCCAGGGCAGTTTCTGGGGTCCTGGCCCAAAAATACCCCTGTGGGAGGTACCACAGGCAACATTTTCGCTCGCCTGCGGGGCCTATGGGAGGTACCATGGTCACCACTTCTGCCCTGGGCCATGGTACTTCCCATATCCCATGGTATGCCCATTCCCAAAACCACCCTCTTGGGCCATTTATTCCAACCAACCTAATAGACCCTAAAGGGTATACTTCAGGGTAGCCTGAAGTGAATGAAACACAATGGAAAATTTGAAGCAAATTATGTTGCTTTGCAAAGGCTATTTTACAGTGTCAATTCATCTTATTTTAACTATGATGTATTTGCCCACTAATACAAGCTGTTTTCACTAGCCTTTTAATCTAGCCTAAAAGAATTCTATCCTGGGTGTGCGTCCAGCACTGCCGGCAAGATGAAACAAGTCGACCCGTCGCAAGGCGAAATCGGAAATAGACACACTTTGCGTTGAGATGCCAAATGCTCCGAAAGTTGAAACTTAGTAATTTTTTTTGGAAACAAAAACGGCGGGACACCGGGACAGAACAGGATTTGGTAGGTAGGTAGGTAGGTAGCATTACACGGCACGGTCCGAATCACGAACACCGGTTTCCAGGAATTATCCCGGTGTACAAAGCAAGTAAAATTACACCATCGCCCCTGGACCGCCCTCGGCCCTCTAAGCCCCATAACGCAGATCCCACAGGTTTCCCCGTGCCCCACGGTAGAGCCCAGCCAAAACTATGTCAATACGGTATTGACAATACCGAGTTCTATTTTTGCCCCGCCACTTGCCGGCCACTACCAATCATCTTATTAATATTGTGGCCAAACAAATCAATCATCACTCGCGCGCTCACGTGACCACATTACTCCAAATTTTTGGACGCGACGGACTGGAGATACATTTCGCGCTTGGATCTGCTTTCAGGACTGCGGGCTATCCAAAACTGTGTGCCGACAACGGGGTTTTTTTTTGTCGTTTCCCTTCTCATTTCCTTCAACCTTGACAACGTGTCGGTTCGAGATTTTTCAAGAAAATGAGAACAGCAGACAGGGGGATGTTGGTAAGTGCTGCTGCAGTAATTTGACCAAATTTCCCGATTACCGTGATCTAGCGAACGGTTTGCGAATTTGGGGAATCTATGGCTATGGGGATGTTTCTGATTCCTGGCGTCCGAGTATAGTCCAGGCCTTGCAGTGCCGTGGCTTTGGGCCTTCAGCGAACAATAGAACCGCAACGCGGATGCGGAGGCGCACATAGCACAGGGAATAACGGCAGAAATGCCACAGCGCTCCACAGGTGTTGGCTGGAAATACATTCGGCGGGGCCTGGGCTTCGGGTTGAGGATTTCCCAAGTTGAATAAGACGAAAGAACGGGGAGGCTGGACCTCGAATATGCCATGCGCGTGAATGAAACCCCTTCGTGTCGCAATGGGCATCAGCGTTTCTTCGAGTTTATCTCACATGATGCGCGAGGCCGGTCAAGTTTCAACTGTCTTCCATCTAGCTCCCGCCGTTTCTCACCATGATTATGATCGTCGCGCCCCTCCTGCGCTCAGCGAACGACGGTCTCTGCCGTCTGCCTGCCCTTTACCATGGATGCAAGCACATGCTCGCTGCGTTTCCGGGGATTCTAATCATCGCCTCCTTCACGCGATTCTGCGACATTTCTTTGCCCAAGCGAAGGTCTAACGACAGGTGGGGCCCAAGAATGCCTAGGCCCATTGAAATTGGTATATAAAGTCCACAGGAGGGCATAATATACTCAGCTCCTCATCTTACAGCCCCCTTCAATCTACAATGATTTCCAACACATTCATCCCCGCATTCTTGGTATGTGGATCCTAATCCTCCATGAATGTCGACACTGAGTTTTTCGTGAAGACACTCTTGGGCGGCGCCGCCGCTCTAGGACCCGCCGCGGTCAACCTCGGGACGGCCGGAAACTACACGATCCTGGCAGAAACTGGGATCACAACCGTGCCTCCTTCCGTCATCAGTCCGTCTCCTCATTTTGAATCCCTGGCATAGCTCTGAAGTAGGTTCTTTATAGCTGGCCCAATTGCGGTGAGCCCTATCGGGGCCGCAGCGATGACCGGTTGGTCGCAGACCCTGGACTCGAGCGGAAAATTTTCAACCTCAACTCAAGTAACCGGTGATCTCTTCGCCGCGGACTATGCCAACCCGACCCCGCCGACTCTCACCATCGCTATTGCCGACATGGGAACCGCATACGGGGATGCGACGGGGCGCACCAGTCCAAACTTCACCAATCTTGGTAGCGGTTAGTTGATCGCCACCCGTCAAGCCTCCGGTCTGACATCCTCAGGCCTCATTGGCGGGCTCACTTTGACCCCTGGGCTCTACTACTGGGCTACATCAGTCAGTATTGGTAGCGATATTACCATCTCTGGCGCCGCGACCGATAGTGAGTCTACATCCTCAAGTCACCCGCAAAATAGAATTTTAAACTGATTCGTTGGACAGCCTGGATCTTCCAGGTGACGGGAACCCTCACCGTCGGCAGCGCTGTGAGGATGACGCTTTCCGGCGGCGCGCGGGCAGCGAACATAGTCTGGGTCGTAACAGATTCAATCACCGCCGGATCCACCTCGCACCTGGAAGGTGTCTTCCTCGGAAAGACTAGCATCACTCTGGATACAGGATCCACCGCGAACAGCCGCCTCTTGGGGCAGACACTCGTCGCGCTTCAATCGGTAAGTGAACGATTTCTATGTCGTCGTCCTGATCTGATTATTTCGCGCCCGCAGGCGACCGTAACTGCGCCAAGTTAACTTTGCGTGTCCGCAATATCGTGCAAGAGTTATTCAGTCCGTAGTATTGTCTTTCCAGAATATAATGCAAAATCGTAGCCTGAGTCATTCTGAGTACTTACACCGCGTCAAGTTGATGCGGCGCGGACACTACGATTCAAATTTTGAAGCAATCGCTGTTGTTGGGATAAATCAACGAAAGGAAGGAACACTCAGTGCAGAGACGATTAATTGAAGTCGACTGCAACATATTCCCCCCTTGAACGATATAGATTCAGTAGGCACAGTGGCGAATCGGAGATACAATACCAAGGGAGTTCAAGAAGGACGTAGTGAATTATGGTTATTCTTCGTTCGTGTAGCGCTACATGATACAATATATGATACAAGGTATGAGGTTTTTGACGATCATGAGTCCGTCGTTTAGTCATCCGCGTACGCATGCAACGTCGTGATATGAAATTAAACTGCGCTCAAGCCATTATGCGCGTGGTCCGCCCCCCCGAACCCGTTAGTCGCAGCGGCATCCCCCCCGTTATACGCCGCACCCTTCTCGTTGTTGTGCCCGTTCTTGCGATCCCGACGGTGCTTGTTCACCAGTGAGCGCACGGGCACCAAGGCGGGCACGAGGAACAGCAGCACGACGAGGAGCTCAGCGAGCGCCGCGAGCGGGTACCAGAGGTGCTCGTTGCTCAGCGGCGTCTGCTTGACGGCGGATGTGGCCGCGGAGCCGGGTGTCTGCTTGCCCGTGGCGCGCTGACGGATGGTGACGGCGTAGAAGAGGATGCGGAGGAGGAGGAGAAGGCCGACGAGGGCGAGGATGACGTGCTCGTGGGTGGAGGCGTTCACGGCTGACTTGCCGCTCCCCGCAGGGCCTTTATTGCGCACTGCGGCATTCAACGGCGTCAGCAGGCCAATACAAGGATCGTGAAAAGAGAACTCACGCGATCGCTCGATGTGGATGACGAGGAAGAGACCGATGACGATGAAGACGGTCGTCGCCAGGAAGATGTAGGTGGACGCCTCGCCGAGCTTGTTGCCCACCTCGGTGCGTCCTTCGTCCGTGCCGAGTGCGAAGGCGACGCCAACGCATCCGAGGACGATGGAGGCCAGCAGTAATATCTCAATGAAGCGGCCGTTGTGGAAACGGCTCAGGCTCGAGTGAAGGCGACTGCGACCTTTGTCTACCTTCGCGAGGCGGCGCCGGTCGCTGAGGAGACGGTGTGCAGAGAGGAGGATGGAGAAGAATCCAATGTTGTATATGACCTCGTATGCGATGGCCATCGCGCCGTTAAACGCCGCTTTCTGGTGATTATACGCCATCGCAGCTCGTAGAGAGAACGAGACCACGCGCACTTGAAAAAAAAGTTGTGGTGAGTTGGCGTCAAAAACAATTAAACAATACACGCACTCGCTGAGAAAAGTGCCAAAAATCCGAATATCCATCCGTGTTTGCGCAGCGCTTGTACCGCGTACCACACCATTACGATGAAGTAAATCGCAGCGAAGATAAGTGGCGCCCATTTGCTTTTGATGCCAATGATTTGAGCGTAGTTGGTGTTGCCGGTGGCCATGGCTGAAATAGTACAAGTTCGCCGGGATGGGAAAATGTGGATGCATTCGAACTCCAGACGAGCCTTTTTGTGTGCCGCCAAGCCAATTTGTCCGATGATGCTCTTGAGCGGTCATTGCGGGTGCAGTAGCCGCGTACGAAATGTGGGGCCAGTTTCGTAACTTGCTATTTTTGGACGTGTTTGACGATCATCAAAGCTCAGCGCTCAGACTCCACACCGACTCAAGTTCAACGGCGCAAAGGGAAGAACGACGAGTATAGGACAGCTCAGCCGAAGAACCACGAGAGAGCAATTTGGCGAGGCGTTCGGCCAGATGTGCAGAGCCTTCTGGTGGGAATTGCAGGGCAACACCGCAGATGAGTAGATGCCGCATCATAAGGGAGTCCGAGTCAGTGCGGTAAGGCGGCGGGGTTTAGTGGAGTATCTATATTGGAGCACCATCCAATTTGTCGCCTTGGTTCAACTGTTTGTTCCGTGCAAATCCCAGAATCAATCGGTTTCCCACGGCCGAGAGAGCCACGCGCAGTAAAGCCAGATCACTAAATCTTATAGAACAAATGAAACCAGGTTGTATATGTCTCATATAGCACCGAATCTCACTTCTTTTATTTGTCTCGACGCGCCCACGACTCATTGAATTTCATTACTTAGTCCTTGAATTGATGCTCAATGAACTTGCCTACCACATTGATACATCTCAACCCATGTCTCAGACCGTCTGCAGGAGCGAAGCGGAGGAATTTTCTTGTGGGCATCAAACCGGTTACCGCCCGTTTTACGCCCACGGGCGTAAAAAATACGCCCGTTACCGTAAAGAAGAATCGGTCAAAGATGCTCAGGTTATTCCGGACACCCAAGGAGAGTGAGAGCAGACAGGATCAGTTAATCCATTGCTTCTCATGCATTCAATTATTTAATCGCTGCATTAGAATCCGGAGTGCTAGCGCTGGACAGGAACAGAAGAGCATTTTAAACTAGCCCAGTGAGACGTTGACCAGAAGAACATACAAGCAATGAGCCCTCATAGAAGCGATGTTTTGAGCCAAAGTTTGCGCGATATTGTAGTTCAGGAATTTAATCCAACGTCCAAGCAGCGAGCCAGAGAAGCCGTGTTGAGCCAAGGTTTGAGCGATATTGCGATTCAGGAATTTGATCCAACTGAGACAATCATCCTGATTCGAGGAACGCGCAAACGGAGGGGAGGGCAGCGCAGGAAGATGGGCGGAAATAACAGGAAGGGTGGGAGAGACACGTGGATTTATGTCTTGCAACTGCGGGGGTGTGGTAAAGATCTCGCAGTTTTTGACCAGCCTCTTGCTGCGCGATACCTAATGGAACTTCAATTCAATAGCTTTAAACTTTCAACTGAGGTGCACATCTCATATGTCCTGTGCTTCGTGGGGAATCCGTTGAGGTTGGCGCCTCTTGGCGCACTGGTTTCTGGATGAACTTTGAACTGCATGAGAGAAAGCAACATCGAAAATGTAGAGCGAGCGGCGAGAGAGAGGGAAGGCGATAATCTACACGGGGATTGAATTAAAGAGATCCAAACAAACGCGAGGAATCTCGTTAAAAAGCAGTTAATCCTACGTCAAAACTGAAGTCGCTCATTGGACTCGAATTTTACTGGCACAAGGAAATACTTGAAGCCCCGAGAACCTTCTCGAGCCCAAGTCGAGCGGTAACGCGAGAGTGGTCGATTTCTCCGAGGCGGCTCGGACCAACAGAGAATTGTTGTGAGTGCACCGCTTGTTTGCTTGTCCATTTCGACTCATACAGGACCCGATTTTTCAGTCTCCGCCTTTATTACGTGTCGAGTCTCGCATTATCTTTTATTCCCCTGAATCCTGGTCAGCGATTGATAGTGAAGAATCCCTGAGTTGGCGGTTTATAAAATCTAAATACTAGAGCAGGGGCTGGTGATCACAATTCGCCTTAAAATTAGAGTAGGCATTCGAGGCAGTAGAGCAACCTCAGCAAATTGTGTGCCAACTGAAAGAGGGCCGAAATTAAAGCTGCCCAAAGTTGGCCGAAAGAAAGAAAATTCCAGGAGCTATTAAAACAGAGCAAGCAACGTATTAACGATGCCTCCACCTGTCTGGGAAGGTAGAACCGTGCAATGAGAGGAGAATGTTGGTTTAGTACTTACCGTAATGCCGGATCAGCCGGATCAGCTGATCGACACTGAGGCGACCACAGCCAAACAGGCGCATCGTCTTCTTGATCTTGACCACCACCGTGGCTTCGACCCCGGCCCACTGCTCTCGTTCGACTGTGGTAAAATTCGCTCAACATAAGCCTGTACTCCGAGGCTCGCGTTTCGGTCTTCGAGGAATTGCCTGGATGCATAATGCAGCACCTCTGGACGCACTACGGTACACTGCCAGTGCGTCGGTCTCGTCCAAGGCACGAATTCTGAGTCTGCAGACCGCTTTAGGTACACTCTTGGCGCGTAGAATCGATCTGCTATGGAAGTCCGTAGGCACGCGGGTGCCAAACGTTCGCGCTGAGTTTCCGAGGAGCGTCCTTCACCATACTGCACGTCTCCGCTCCTCTGCTTCGAGCAGTAGGGCTCAGAACCTTGGTCTCGGGTTATTCCTCACGCATCTTGTGCAGCGGCCAAGGGAGGTGCTTTCTAACCCTAACCCTGACTTCACGGTTTATTATCTGCGCGCTCTCCTTCGCCAATCTTCTCTTGGTCCGCATACCCTCAACGATTCCTCGGAACCATTGCGATATTGTCCGCCTCAACGATCGCAGCTGCTACGATCATCCTCCTTCCCGGGATAGATTGGAAATTCTGAAATTCTCCTCGGTAACTCTCTCGGTATTTCAATTTTTCTGGCTTGCACAAACTACTCCTGTCCCCACTAAGCGTCGACTCAGATCGGCTTTTGGATTACAACCCACGCAGGATACATATCATTTCACCCTGCCGGAACCTCCTGTTAATTTCCGCCGCGGCAAACCCTTAATGTCAGGCCACTGGTGAAACTTTCGGCCAAGCACCCCTCTCTGTCGCTAACTTTTGAATTGATCATCTCTCCAACACTACCAGTCCCCACACTCGGGTCCTCGATCCTTCCACTGGTATATATGAGGTCTCTACGACCCAATTTCGGTGCGGGTATCTTCCTGTCATGACTACCAGTGCCGAAATCGCCGCATACCTGCGCGTCGCTGCATATACCGTTGCATTATTCGAGTACGTCGTGCTCGCGCCGCAAACGGCTCCAAGACTCGCGCCTCATTGCTTCCAGTTACCTTCAGACCATTCCGGCGGAATTTCGACTCTATGTGAAGCAGAAGGGGCTATTAAATCTCTCGTGCGCCTACCACTTGGCGAAGCTCGCATAAGAAAACTGACGTTCTCTTCAGCACCGCATGCATCCTCTTTATTCTGGTGCGGTACCTGGGCGTCATTACGCTGAGCGCAGGGGTCGTCGGCTTTTTTTATCATGGGTTCAGCGCGGAGTCCTGCTCCCACTACTTTTGGGTCGTCCCTGTTTTCAAACGTGCGCATGTCTTTACTTTTGGGGGGCGACACTGACACGCCGCATAGTATTCCTATACCTTGCCTCGCAGGCGATCTTAACCCTCCGGTAGGCCTGGCGGTACAGCATGCTGACTACTGCAGCATACTCATGATTCGTTGTCCCGCAGGACCTATGCAGTCTCGCGCAAAGCGCCCGCGGTACTTTACATCCTTGCTGTACTTTCCATCGTGTGCACAGTGGTACGTTTCATCGCTGATGCGCGCAGCACATACTGATGTGGTTGATTGCTCAGGGAGAGTTTGTCTCGACATTCTGGAAACGCATTCGTGAGTCATGCGGCTCTCTACCTTGGGGCGATGTGCTCACCCAACCCCAGGCTTCCAACAACACTCCAAGTGTGTTTTATCGCATTCTCTCAGCGCATTGCATCTAACGACGAATTAGCTGCACGTCGGGCAACCTGCCTGGAGTGAAGGTGGCCTCATTGTGCGTGTCCATAGCCATATTACCCGCCGTCGCGCTAATTTACTTGCCAGGTTTTATGCCGCTTGCTTGTTCGTCCTTTAAAAAGGCACCAGAGAATTCTCGGCTAATCTCGCGGTAGAATATTCGATGCAGTTACGATGATTCTGAGTGCGGGATATCTCTGGAAATTCTCAAACTCCAGTCGGGCATCGTTAGTAGCCTTACGTTCATCAATACCGACTGATTGATCCTCGCAACAGCATCGGTAGACTCACAAAGATGATGCTCGAGGACGGCATAGTGTACTTCATTGTGCTTACTGGTGAGTTGTCCCTGAATTTGCCAAGAAATATGGCTTACACAAAGTAGCCATGAACACCGTCAACTTGATCTTCTTCCAGAGCAGAGACACCGTTCTGCAGTCCTCCGCGTAATTATGCATCTCAATTCTGGTCTATTGTTGGGAATTGACCTCCGTTAAAGCGCCTCCCTCGGCTACGCGGTAACGATGGTCTTCAGCTCGCGCTTCATCCTCAACCTCTCTGGTACGTCCTTCATTTTATTGGCGGGATACTAACACATCCTCGGCACAGAGCGTACTCGAGACGGCCTCTCAGGCGATAACTCGCGCACCTCCCGCACACCCATGAGTGGCGGCCGCCGTGGGGCGCAGCCCACAGCGGGCGAGGACGCAATGGTCGTCACTGTGACCAAGAACGTCGTCAGTCAATCGCCATCACCTTCTCACATTGCTGCTCACCGATGCTTGCAGATAACAATGCACGATATGGGACCAGATGATGTGTCGGAGCGGCAGGTGAAAGGGGAGACGTGGTAGTGTGGCGGGAAATAGCCTTCTGAAATTTACATGTGCAAATTAACTCGGTAAATTAGCCGCTAATTTACCAAGGGTCTGCGAGTGGCCAAAAAGACCGGGTAAATTAGGGTCTATTTGACCCTGCCAAATCCTCGTGTTTCGTCGATTTTAGTGCTCTTTTCCAGCATTGCTAGGTGAAAAAAAGGTCTATCTCAGTCTTCTCCCCGGTGCTGACCCAAAATCCCACCTCAAATTCAGTTTTGGGAGTTGAACAGCGATTTCCATCGAGCGACACAAGTGCGAACAATTTTTTGAACACAGCGGTGGATACCATGGCCCCAGAGGACGACGAGGGAGCAACTGGAGTTGATCTGGGGTAAATCAGTGCGGTAAATTAGCTTTTCATAGCTATTTCACTCGGTAAAATACTGTACCATTACGTTCAAATCGACAGTCACGCATCACGCAGCCCCCTGTCGATATCGAATTTTGGTCGCGGTTACGCGTCACGGAGGCCAGTGTCAAATAGGTCGGGCGATTCGTCACGCCACCAAAAAATCGCGTGAAACTGCATGAAAGATCCATGCAACTCCCTGTCCTTGTTGAGTGTGTTTTGAACTGGTTTCTGGACCATTCATACCCGCAACTCTAAAATTTGAGCATGTGGTTGCGTTTCTGGTCTAAAATCAACCTAAAATGGCCTGCAAAAAGAACCCAAAATAAAACATCAATGAGGATTCAACACACTGTGCAAATATTTCTGTGCTATCCCAAGAAATTACCTCCAATAGAAGGGTAAAATTTACACCCAATGTCGAATTTTTTGGCCTGTCACGCACCTTTCGGGGGCCTGTCGAAATGTCGAATTCGTCAAACCGGTCACGCGTCACCCCCCCTGTCGATTTGAACGTAATGGTACAGTAGCAAAAAAAAATCTCCCGTACCCCGCTGCTTGACCCTAATCGTCGCAAAGTCGTGCCGAAGCGCCGTTCGGAGTCGGAAGTAAATTCCGGGAGATGCCGCGAGCGGCCGGCGGGCCGTCCTCGGCCGCATCGGACCGCTATTTGGTAGTGATTGGCAAGCGCTGTGCTTTGAGTCTTGCTTACCTTGAGCTCGGTTGCCACGACTTGCCACCACGATCTCTCGCCCGGCAAGTACTCTCGCTGTCATCAGCTCCCCGCCGACCTTCTAAGGCTTCCTTGGACCGTCGGATTGCCCTTCAGCCAGCTTGATGTCTTCCACTTGTCCCTTGCTTGTCCCACCGCTCGGCGCTTTTCAAGTTCTTCCTGGAACCTTTCTCCCTCTTAAACTTTTTTTATGCCGGTTATCTGGGCCCCCAACAGCGGAATTTTTCAGTATTCCTGATAAAAGGAGTACTTTTCAAATTTTCGACCGCTTCAAGTTCCCGCCAGCTTGACCTGCAGCCGTCCTCTTCGTTTTTGGGTTGAATAACGCCGACGTCAAGGCCCGCTCCTTTTAAATTCGCCTCCTCACTGCGCACAACGTCGACGGGCCCACCTGGCGTCTCTTCCCCGCTCACGGTCCTGCAACTACCCATATCTGCCGACTCGTTCTCAAACTCGTCGCCTTCGAGCTCCGACGTTTCTACGAATTAACAGGTAGTCAACGTTAAATTTGAGAGCCTCCCAGTGCAATTAAACCAGCAACATCGCCGGTTTCATATCTGCAAGAGAGCAGATAAGCAAAAGGTGCTCGTAGCATAACCCTCGGGGACCTAACTGGGGCTTCCTGCAGGATCCGCGGTACTTATCTGTTCCACCCTTCTGGGCGCTACCATATGGCCTCTGAAATTTCCGGCACAGTATACAACATACGCGATTCCCCCAAGCGGACGGTGGAAACCCTATCCGAGCTTGGAACGTGCTTCCCATTCGATGAGAACTGAGAGCAATATGACTCGGATTACCGGGCAAGGTAATTTGGACGGATCCAACGTCAACTGCGGTTCCGACAAGATCCAGAAGGTAGAGTTACACATGGTCGTTCCCAGGGATCGCGATCGCAACGCATGAGGTCTAATGCCAGGTAGTACTAGTGGTTAGAGCGCGAGTGACTACTCCACTCGCCCCTAGATATCCGAGGCTAAGCGACAACTCATGATCCCTGAATGCGTAATAGGCGGAAGGAGGGAAGCGAGGGGACCGAATTGTACGACGTGGGCACGGGGCAAGTTACTTCAACGCAGTACTCGCAGGCGGTCCTTAGTTTCTTCATCTCGTGAGACGACGAATTCAAGCGACATGTCGCCCTACAAAGTTGCCCTCGTCACCGGTGCTGGTGAGTTGTCACTCACCTGAAACTTTAGCGCTCACCGAGGAGTGCTCGCCGACCTCCAGCGCAGGGAATCGGACGAGCGATCGCCCGGAGACTCGCGGATGACGGGCTGGATGTTGCAGTAAATGACATCGCCAGCAAGTCCGAGGAACTGGACACGTTGGTGGACGAAATCCGCCAGAAGGGCCGCGCAAGTTCAAAGTGCATCGCAGATGTGTCGCAGGAGGAAGAAGTTAAAGAGATGGTTGAGCAGGTTGTGAAGGAGCACGGTGGTCTCGACGTTGTGAATGGCTTTCCCGTGTCCTGACATTTATGCTCACCCGCCTTTGTAGATGGTTGCGAATGCGGGAATCGCTGGGACGGTTGTACCATTTGTTGACGGTGTGTAAACCCCATTCACTTATGAGGACTGTGTTTACTCTCATTTTGGGGGATAGTGTCCGCAGACGAATGGGACAGAGTCATGGAGGTCAACGCCAGAGGCGCCTTCCTTTGCTACAAGTACGCCGGAATTCAGATGATAAAGCAGGGCTGCGGGGGACGCCTCATCGCGGCCTCTTCCGTCGCGGGGAAGCAGGGTAAGATGATTAATCTTTCTCGCTCTCATACTGCTGAATCTACGATCTATCAGGCACCCCCCAACTGCCCGCTTACTCGGCGTCTAAGTTTGCAGTGCGCGGCCTCACTCAAGCTGCCGGCAAGTTCCCTTATTTGCTTCGCCACCAAGGTGCTGATGACTTCAGCGTTGGAATTTGGACCACATGGCATCACCGTCAATGCTTACGCCCCCGGAGCGGTTGATACACCGATACGTATGGCTTTGAACTCCCTGGCGCAGACTTTTTTATTCACATCACATCAGTTTCCTTCGAACCTGCTTTGCGTGAAGCGATGCTGGAAGAGGTACCACCCAAACAAGAGAGCATTCCGCGGCACGATGTCTGATACTTCTCACAGTATAGGCAAAGGTCTCCCCTCAAGCAGATCGGGTGCGCTATGGGCTTCATTGAACCACGCCCGCTGTTTCACCTTTGACCTCTAGAGTGCCCGAGGATATCGCCAACCTGGTTTCCTTTTTGGCCAAGAAGGAATCTCAGTTCATCACAGGTGCGCTGGAGGTTTCGAGGGGACGTCGACATTCTTAAAGTTGAATTGAACACAATCTTATAATAGGACAAACCGTGGGTCGCTTGTTTCCGCGACGATGCTGTTTTAACCACCTCCGGTAGATCTCAATAAACGGGGGTATTTTCTTCGATTGATTTTTGAACGTGGCTTGCATGGCTGGAATGTTGAGTGCATAAAGTATAGACCGAGGAATTGAACAACTTTTCAATGTCTAGTCGCACCCGACTCGCAAACTGACCGGCCCGGGCTTGAGAGCTCGTGCTCAAAGCACTTCGGTTAGATTTCGGGGACGCACTGCCAAAATTTCGGGTTCAGAAGGGCTTAAGCGGAGGCTAGGGGGCTTAGGCGGGCACCTGACAATGTCATGACAAAGCCTTATTCACGCCCGGTGTTGACCGAAGTTTGCCTTCTGTCTACTTCGGTCATGTATTCTCATCCCCGAAGCGCCTAAAGCATCGACTATAAAACACACCAAGACTAGCGCATGTATCCCATCGCACTCCAACCAACCATGCCTGCTCAAACAAATCTTGCTTTCGTTGTCAACACCAATCCTTTGTCTCGCACTATCAAGGATAGGGGCGTACCCACCCCAGGAGCGGAAGAAATCCTCGTTCGTGTCGAAGCTGCCGGATTGAACCCAGTAGACGCGCGCATCGGTAGCATACCTATTCCGATGTGGGCTGATCTCCCTACTGTCCCTGGTGCCGAAGCTTCTGGTATAATCGTGGCTGTCGGAAACGAAGTAAAAAACGTCAAGATTGGCGATAGGGTGTACGTTGCTTCCATCATAGTGGGCAGATATATTTAACACGAATTTTTGTGCAGCGCCTTTGGGACCGCCGGTCAAAAAGAGGATATATCGTCGTATCAACAGTATAGTCTTGCACACTCGACTATCGTCACGAAGGTAAGCCTCAGTGGCTGGCACCATGAATAATCTCTGACGAACGGACGTCCGATTTTCTCCAGTTACCTGTAAACATATCCCTGGAAGAAGGCGCCTCTATTCCCGTGGGGTTGTTCACAAGTTATCATGCAATGTACTCGCAGCCTCCGCACGGGGGTGGTCTCGTTTCCCCTATGTCCCCAGGGGGGCGTGGCAAGTACGCTGATCAGCCGATCGTCATTTTGGGTGGCGCAGGTGCGACGGGGCATTATGGTATTTATTCTTTCGCAGTCCATTACCCCTTCTGACATGAACATTCTTTCCAGCCCTTCAACTCGCTAGGCTGTCCGGCTTCTCCACGATCATTACCACCGCTTCTCTTAAACATGAGAGCTCTCTTAAATCACTCGGTGCTACCCATCTCATTGACCGTTCCCTTCCGGACGCCGAAGTTGTCAAAGCTGTCGCAGCATTGGCTCCCACACTTTCCGTCGTTTTTGACACCATTTCAACCGAGGAGACACACACGTTGGGATTCGAAATACTCAAAGCTTCTAAGAAAAATAACAAAGGTGACAAGACGCTTCTGGAAATCATTCCTATCCCCGTCCCCGAGGCCAAAAGCGAAGGTATCAATGTGTATATGGGATGGGCGACATCGGCGTGGCCGCAATACAATGCGTTGTCGAAGGAGTTGTACTCGCAGCTCGAAGGGTTGTTGGCTGACGGGACTATCAGGGTATGTTCTTATTTTGTGCAGAACAAGTGATATTGACTCTGGTCTGCAGCCAATGAAGATCGAAGTTGTCAAAGGTGGATTGAATGCGCTGGAGGAGGCGTTCGAGACGTTTGATAAAGTCTCTGGAGTTAAGCGTGTGGTTTTGCCTCAGGAGACGCGCGCGGTGTAAACTTCCCGAGTACAATATACAGGTTTAAAAGTGGTTTCGTACCGGCGCAGTGTATATCACAGCTGTAACTCGAATGAACTGATGACTAACACATTTTGCGGCGCTTTCTGTCAACAACTTGTAAAAAAGTATCAACACAACTCGAACTTTCTTGACTTCAACACCGATGATCTCTTGTCAACAAATGAAAAATTGGCGTGATTCATGGACCATTTATGTACGACCAAATTAATATTGAATACGTAAATAAAATATGACCAAAAGTTGATTCCGTATGGGGACAGCGCCGGCCATGTTGATGCACGCGTCGTGGGGTTTGCGGCCTCTCCTCATCCGTGACCTCATACGATCGACCGTGTTCCCCCGCGCTGACTATGCTGTTGCAGCATTCCTCCTTCTCCCCACCGGGCCACCTCTGTGCTAAAGCCTCTGGAACGCGTCAACCGGTCAGCAGCGCGGTGCATCACGGGCTGCTTCCGCACCACGTCCCTCGCGGCGATGGAGAAAGAGGCGTCAATTCTCCCGGCCCGACTCCGAATTGAGCGCGACGCGCTTCTGACTCTCGCACGATTCCTAACACTTCCTCCCACGCATGGCATCCATCGACACCTCATCGACGCGCTTGTATCGCCGCCGAAGGACGCCAGAATGGCTTCGTTATACCACCACATAGAGCGGATTCCCGGCGTTCGATGGCCATCCAGCGTACCAGCACGGGGGAGGAGGGTGAGGGGTAAGGGGGATACAGATCGGGGAGTGGCGGGCGGAGGAGTGGAGGAGGTGAACGCGACGATGGGGATGGAGCCCATTCGACCAGTGTACGCGCCGCCGTGGACGGACTCACTTCCCGTCTCCACGATCATCTCATCGAAGGAGGACGCGCTACAAGCCCTCGAGTATGCGCTGAAGGATGATCGGGTGCGGAGGGCAACGTGGTACACCGATGGGTCGCTGCTCGATGGGCGGGCGGGGGGAGCGGCGGTGAGAATGGAGGGGGGCAGGGAGCATGAGAGGTTGAGGATGCCGCTGGGGCCGGGGCAGGTGTGTGAGGGGGAGATGGAGGGTATGCTTATGGCGACAACGAGTTCGGTGGGCCGAGGCTACGCGCACATCCTCTGCGTGGTGGACTCCCAGGCGGCGCTACGGGGTATCTTGTCAACATCCCCGCGGTCGGGCCAATTCCGGGCTATACAGTACGACCAGCTGGTCCGCTCCGCCCAAGCTCGCGCCCCGCATCTCGCCATTACCAACTTATGGACGCCAGCACACATCGGGGGGCCGCCGGCAATGAGCGCGCAGACGAAGCAGCGAAGGAGGCGACTGCGATGGAGGCCGACGAGAGTCAATTCATCTCTCTCACCGCAGTCCGCCGACTCATCCATCTGCAAGTTCTCGAGGAGTGGGGTGTGTTGTGGACCAGGTCGAAAACGGGGCGAGCATTGCGGGACATTGACCGCTCGTCTCCGTCCCTTCGTCTTGGCCCGCTGTACGTCTCAACCTCCCTTCCCCGCAAAACCATCTCTACCATCGCTCGTCTTCGCTCCGGCCCATCCCACCTCAACGCTCACCGGCACAAGTCTGGGTTCGTCGACTCACCAGCATGCGCAGCCTGCGGCTACCCATACGAGACGCGTGCCCACTTCCTCCTTGAATGCCCCTCTCTCGAACATCTGCGACCACCGCTCCATGCCGCAGCGCGATTCGCAGGTCACTTTGGGTCCCTGCACTTATCCACCATCTTGAACGAGTCGAAGGTTCTGAAGGCGACGGGGGCATTCGTTCAAGCCTCGGGTCGGTTCGAGGGCGCGGCATCGTAAGGCGGGCGCGGGGAGGCGCGAAAGCGGGGAGTCAGCGCGGGGGAGGCGCGGGGAAGCGCGGCAGAGGACGGGGGTCAAGGAGGGCGCGGGGAGGCGCAGGGGACCGCAGGGGGGCGGGCGAGGTTGGGCTCGGTCGTGTTTCTTTTTTTCCTTTTCCTTCTACTTACTCTCATCCCTCTCTAGTATATAGCTCATAATTACCAAAAGAACAGCAACCACCGAACGAACCGTAGGTACAAATACTGTCTCATTAGCTACATCTCATGCACCTCAAGGACAAGTTTTCCCATTTACGTATCTTCTCATTTCCTCTCTCTCTCTCTCACACTCATAAAAACCACGCACTTATAACCCCAATTTCTGCTACTTTACTTACACCCGTACGTACTGCTACCTTAGCCATCCTGGCCACATGTAGTAACCAAGTGAATAAATCAAATCAAATCAAATCAATGTTGAAAATACGAGTCCGCTGCATCGCCCAACGATTTTCAATGCCGCGGTCCCCCTCAAGTCGTACCGGCGGCCTACGACCAGAAATTTCGCAGCCATATGGAAAACGAACGCGGCTACTACGGCTTCAGAAGTTACAAATACATTGTGTACTCACAAGAAAGTTCAGTCTATGAATATGATGTACCACCTGAGCTCCGACACGTCGGTACTCGTGTATTCTCCTCGACCGTCGGGTCGGCCCGCCATATTTTGAGCATCCTCCATTCCACGCTGTCGCAAAAGTCCAATTTGGCTTATAAGGGTTTACGGAGGCTTACAGCCTTATAAGCCCTTACAGCCCGTTTACAGCTATGTTACAGGGGGTTTATAAGTACTTATAAGTGCTTATAAGTCTGCTGGGCCACCACTGCTAGTCTGGGCTTCGAGTCGATGGTCAAACGTCGTCACAGTGGGGCAATGCCACAGTTCGAAATGTCTGCAAGACCTCTCAATCTCCCTTGCCGTTATAATTCTTTTCTAAAATTGTTTCTGGGAACCCTTCTCACCGCCATATAAACTATCCTGCACACACATCCTTACACCATTCCCCTCCCCCTTCCCTCTCCCATCGATGTCTGCATCTGCCCCGAAAGACACCTTCACCACAATTGGCATCCATCGCGTGCCATCCCATCTCTCGAAGAAGGATTTCGACAGCAAGATTGAAGCCTGGGTAGACGATTTGGTCAAGCTGCCGGTCGTACAGAAGAACGCTCTCAAAGTGGAAATAGTACATCCTAACCCCGTGATTTACGATTCAGCGCTGATATCCTGAACAGTTGATTCAAAATACCGTGCTGGACACTCATGCCACGAGGATGGGCTTTCCTCCTGCGGAACCCATCGTTATCATTGTGATGCAGAGCGAGGTGCGCAAGCCGTGAACTCGTAGCCGTCTGACAGTTTCTGACTTGTTACTAAGAGCGAGGCGCAGATGGTTGAAGTGGGTCTGAACAACGCACAAGCTGTCTTGCAACAGATTGATGTCCCATTAAGATCCTCAATGACCCTGCTGTGATCAAGTTGGGAGACCGTGGTCGCGAGTTTCAGATGCAGAGCGGCGCATCCAGTTTCTCCGTGGAGGTCGTTGCAGTCAGCCGCTTTCCCTCCCGCAAGGACACCATCCCGATCATAGGCATATACAAAGTCCCTCGTCAGTTCGCCGCCGAGCAATATGGCGCCAAGTTCAAGACTTTCATGGATAACAGCGGCAAATTGCCCGTGATCGAGAGAAATCAGGTCAAACTTGAAGCCTTGTGTGGGCTTTCTGTTCTGCCATTCTGACATCAATAAGCTCTTTCTCGTGCGCTACAGTGGATACAGAACAGCGCCATTGATAAGTACCTGGACCCACACGGACATTCGGTGGCCGAGCCCACCTTCGTGCTGTGGGGGGAATGCGAGGTGAGATTCGAGTTCGAAGATTCGTGAAGACCACTACTTTCTAATGTGGAGCCAGAGCTGGGATGATACCTTCCAGGCCGGTTAATTTCAGTTCTCTGCGATTTCCTCTGAGAGACATTCACAGGATCCCGAGACCGAAAAGCTTTTTCACGATGCGAAGCAGGATTTCGGCCTGAACTTGGAGGCCAGCATGTTCGGCGTGGATATCGTGACGAAATTCCAGAGGTCCTGAAATGTATGCGACGTTCTAGTCTCTTGTATCCTCTAGGCAATACCTCTCAATCTGAAGAAAAATCCCCCCCCCCCTCTCGCGACTTGGGCCGCTCTTTACAAGGCAAATCGTTGCAAAAAAACGGGGAAACGAAGCGTTCTTCGGCCCGTCCGCAAGATCGGCCGTTACTCGTCTGATTTTGTGAGCCAGACAAGCAGTCATGGTGAGATCACCGGCAAGACGCACCTAATTGACTCCGTGCGATTTCGCCGCCGATTATCGACCGCCACGTACGTCCGCAGACTGAGGGCAACGGCGATCCCCCTACGCACGCGGAAATGATGAGCATTTTTCGTGTATTTTGGGGTGTTGGAGTTGAGGAGGATATCTGAGGGCGAGCGGATTAAGCACTCCTCATTTAATTTAAAAGAAACAAGGAAATGCGCGTAAGAAGGACTAACTAGAGGATAATAACCCGCGGCAATTAGTAACCCCATCCGAAAGGCGCGTCCGTTCTCAAATGGGTCGTTGTCATTGTGCCAGAAGTAATGACGCGCGGGATGGTGGCAGCTGCAGGACCCAGAGCTGTTGCCTACGCGCAGTCCAGAATCCAAGGACCAGATGTTCGATGACTCGATGAAGGCAACATTTTCGGGATATTTGAGGCTAAGTACCGTTGAGCGTTGACGGTTGAGCGTTGAGGGCTAGTAGTAGGCAGCCAGACTGACACGAAGCGGTTCCATCGCAATCCGCGGTGTGATGAGGCCTCCGGCGGTGTCGATGTAGACCCGAGTTAGTTTCTTTCGAGAGAAGTATCGCCGAGTCGCTAAAATGAAAAATACCCAGTGCAAATCGCAAAGGAAGAGGACAAGAAGAGGAGGGTTTGTTTGGTCGTGTCTACGTATGTTGTTAGCCATCCTTGAGAAATGCCGGCATCAATTACGTAGTCTCTAGACAGACGCTCTATAAAAATTGCGCTCGTACCTCGCGTCAATCACTTACTGTATGTTTTGCTCCGAGCAACCCTTGGAGCAACCTCGGGGCAAACTCCTCTCCATCCCCCCATGATCGTTCTCGTCTGCGCTTTCAATCATGTCCTCGCTTTTCGGAACTGTCGCGGTCTCGACTCGCCTTGCGCACTTCTCGCTGCCGGGTCGCCCCCGCGCAAGCGCGGATCGCTTCCCACGAGCCGATGGTTCAAAAGCCACTAGATGATCATGATGCTGCGGCAGGAGGCTCCTCGGAGAGTCATGATCGTTTGAAACGCACCACGTACTGCAATGTCCGCGCTGGCCGCTGGTTCGTATCGTACCATGGGGCTGGGGCCTTTGGAAACTCGCTTCCGGCGCGCTTAAGAACTGAACTCCCAGATCGTTGATTGGCAACTTGAAGATGGGCTTCCCTGCATTGAGTGTGCTGCAAATTATACTTCTCTCCCTCGTTCTTCATGGCGCGGACTGCACCGGGGTACGTTCTACATTGTACCCACACACCTGCTGTTCTAACGACGTAGTACAGTTGCAGGGCTTGAAACCCTCCTCCGGCCTCCTGACGATTCACAACAGCGCAATCGCCGTTCCGTTGGCCGGCGAGGGCAACATCACGGATGCGGGGGTGCTTCAATGCCTCGCGGATGGTACCGTTACTGTCAACGAGGATACCAGCGAACATCCACTGAATGTCTCTGATTTCAAATACGTGGTTCGTCTGCATCTTATCCACCCATTCAGGAACTCTCTAAGCCATCAAAACACAGGCATATATCGCTGCCGACAATGGATCGTACACGCTGTCATTCAGCTTGAATCTAACCGTGACTTTGATGCTTTCTGTTGAACGGCCGGTGACTACTGTAAGTACTCGATCCCACCACGTCAATGCTTTACGGTGCATCTAACTTAGAACCAGGGAGGCTTGGTTCACGGCCTCAACCAATCCTTAATCAACGCCGAAACGAATCAGACTGAGTCCTACTTTTGGGATATGGATGCGGTGGAAGTAAAACAAGATCAAGGAACGGGAACTGTTATTCAGATACACCGCGTAGGTGACTTCTGGCTTGTTTCTTCGTTCCCTCTCATAAGTCCTTGAAGATTTGCAGTGTCAACACCACCACGGCGCAGAGCGGTCCACTCTGCATGACGTATCACCCCCTCAACGACACGGTGAGTTGTTTTCCCAGGGTTCCTACATATGGGCTGAATAATTTCGAGGTCACTGTCGAACCGCTGATCATGGACCCGGGGATTCCGCAGAACCAGCTGTGGGCTTTTGGGTACATACCAGGCATCGCACTCGGCCTGGAATCAACACCCAAGCAGGCGGAGCAGGCACTCAGCAACGACACCGCGGTGGTCCCCGTCGTTGATGCAGATGCGAAGGCGGATTTAACTACAGATTCAGCGGGACATCAGCATAAAGGGGGCAACATGTGCCTTTCGACCGCACGAAGGCGCTTATAGAGGAATTATTTTTCTGCAAAGAGATCAAAAGTGTTCGAAAGGTTCGATCAACCATTTTTGAGCTGCTCTGTAGAATTCGAGCAACTATACATTCATTTGCAGACCTGCACCAGTGGAAATACCCCTTCATGGTTTTGTCATTCCACACGTTGCCTTACATTCACACTTTTTTATGCGACATATAATCTTGCATGCCGATCCATACCAATAAGATCGTCACGTCGTGCAGACCGTTATCGACTGGTGAATAGCACAAGATATGAGATAGAAGAATCAATGGATTGCATGGCACTACAATATAGTTATAGCTAGAGTATGAGATCGTGCGAGCAGGAGCCTCGGGCTCTTCAGGACTCCCCGATTCCGGACGATTCCAAGGACTTCACTGCGTAAGGAATCAGCATCACAGAGACCGTTAGATGAGCGGACTCGACGTACTAATTCATCACTCCTGCGGGAGCGTAGATTCGATGCTGTGTTCTGTTGTCCGGCATTCTCATTTTGAAGAACTCTCGCAATATATCAGCGTCTCCTCTGACATCAAAATTTGTCCGGTTTTGCCAACTCGAAACCGCTCCGAACTTTTGGAAAGCCGCTGCCACAACAGGATCCGATTTCGGCCGCCTCGGTGTTCCATCCGATCCTGATGATTGCGACTTCGGCTTCAAGCCGCAGGCTCCGGCCTCTCGGTCTTCCACCGGAGCCGAGGTCGGCACCCGAACGGCACACCATCAAAAATAAACCCAATGGGCGCTGATTGGTTCCAGCCCCCTTTTCCTCCCGTTTTTGAAGTGGAACAATTGCTGTGCCTCCTCTACCGCGTCGTGTGCCTTCCCAAAGCCAATTTCCTTCAAGATTTTCTGTCTTGCTGGTAATTTTTCCACGATTCTGTCATGTTCAACACATTACAAATATTACGATTGTACCATAAAACCCATTTGAACTTCTAAATTTGCTGTGAAATTTCCCCGAAAAAGCTTACAAGAACTCAGACAGATACTGCCCCCAACCAGGCGACTCCATTTTCAAACGGACATCGGACCCATCTGTATCGACTAACCACGTCGCGACCTCAAGGGGAAAATGTGAGGGACATCATGATGCAGAAGGACCACCGCGACATACCATGGGGAGCTTGCTGAGTCGAATGCCGTCTTCCCCAAGGAGAGGAACAGCTTTATGCTTCACGTATGCGGGCGACAGGATTTGCTCAACTTTTGTCGCGTTAGTCGAGATATCACACCCGCCTTTAAAGGCTCACCCTGAATATCTTGCGTTTTGTAGGCACGTAATACCAAGTCAAAGCTGGCCGATACCTGCTCCGCAAAACTGTGGTCCAGGAGTGATTAGCGAAGAATTTGCCGGGGTTCATCCTCACTCACCCAATCTTTTCGTCCATCAAAACAAACGACTGGAATCCCACCTCTTCCACCACATTCTGACCGTCCATATCATCAGGACCAGGAGTTGACCGACGCTGATTTTCGGGGCAGACGTAGGAGCCTAGCACGGGGTTAGAGAAGGATAAACGCATGAGGGAGACTTCGTCCACCTATGACTAGACGCAGTGGAACGTGGTCCTCGTTTCTTGCTATGATTCTCCGATATTTCTGCGCAATAAACTGTAGTGGGTTAGACCAGGTCTGCCCTCTGAAAGGCACAGGACGTCCAGGCTGTTGACAAAGGGGTTCAAGGCGTGGCCACTAAGATCATTGATATGTACCTTGGCGTGTTCAAAAAACTGGGGACGTTTACAAAACGCAATACCGCCGATTGCATCACCGCCATCCATGATATTAGCCGCGCCAAATCCACGACTTTACCAATGAGCTGGTGAGGTTCGAGAAGGCGCGAAACTCACTCATAGTCCAATCTTTTCGTAACCGTCGACGATTTATCACTCTGCACAACTTTGAACGTCTAGCACCTCATTAGTCTTCAGGTAACGTTGTCTCAATCTGCTGCCCACCTGCCAAGCAACTTGCTGATATGTATAGTTCTCTTCAATGTCGACCGGTGTGAGAGTCAGCGTGATCTATGTATTTAATTCGGTTGAATACGGAACGGTACCATGCCAGGTGCCAGTGACGCACTTGAAATGAACTGAATGAATTCCTCCGAGGCTTCCGGTCGGGTAGATACGGCGGGATCACGAAGTTGAACTGGTGAGCCTTGGATTTAAATGCCCCGGGCTTCGAGGCCTGAGCGACAAGTTAGTCTCCGAAATGAATTTTGAGCCATTTTCCTTACCTTCTTAGCGTGGCTGATTTGATGAGCCCAGCTGGCGAAGGAGATGAGACCTAAGATAGCAACCAGTCCCACCACGGCGCCGACTACGGAGCCTGCGATGGTTGCCCGTTTAGAGGATGATTTCCCAGAAACGAGTACATTTGTCGTCGGGCCTGGGATTGTGGTTGAAACGGAGCTACCGATCACGTTGGTGGTTGCGGGGAGGACAGGGCGTTCATTGCCCAGTGTGGAGGAGACGGTATTGCTGATGGCCAAGGAGACGGATACAGAGGCGGGAATTGTACGCAAACTGGGCTCGTTGGTTGTGGTCGGAGTAAATCCCCCTTTCTCGGTAGGTGAGAACAGTATCGAGCTGCTCGTGGCCGAACCCGAGCTTCCCGCTCTGTTTGAAGGTGAATGAGCGGCCATAGGCAACACCGTGACCTGGACAGGGCTAGGCTCTGGAGTGGAACTGCTTCTCCGGGTGGGGATAGACATAATTTCTTCGGGGGTGGGGGCAACCGTAGGGGGGCTACCACTAGATAGGGATAGTAATCGCGCCGAGCCGGGGTTCAACGTGGTTGAGGTGGACCCTGGGGCTTTTGACGATACAGGAAGTGTGCTGGCCGTTAAAGAGGAAGTGGTTCGCGCCAAGGGTGAAGCCGCAGTGGTAACGGTTAGCGAGGATGGTATCACTCGTGCTGACCGGGTGTTTGCCGCAGCGGGCAAGCCAGTGACCTTCGAGCCGGTCGTCGAAGAAGTGCTTCCAGTGGCGCTCACAACAGCCGTAGTTGAACTTGGACCAATTTCGATACTCGGTGAGCGGTTGCTCGCCGTAGTGCCGGTGGTCGAAGCAGAGGGGGTATTGGTGTTTGAAACAGATGGACTGCTCCCAATAAATTTGTTTGAACCGAAACTCTGACTAGAGGCGAGTGCGCTGGTACTTGTTAAAAGTACAGAACTCGAGCGGATCGCTACGGAAGAGGCAGTCCCACTGGGTATGCCTGCGATGGCTGTGGCTGAGACTGGTCTGAGTTGATCACTGACCGAGCCGTTGCTCTGCGCCACAGCAGGCCCCCCAGTCGCAGTACCAGTCGCCGAGAAAAGGCTACGGGTACTGCTTAAGACTGTCGAAGTGGTCACGGTCCCAACGACTTGGGTCGAGTTGAGACTCTGACTGGTGTCACTCCGTGTGGGCACGATTATCCCGTTGGGGTCGGTTTGTGTTAAAACTGCGGTGCTGTTCGGCGCCACGCTCAGTATGGTAGTGGGTATGACAATCGGGATCGAGAACGGGAGTTCGTCGTCTTTAGTGGTGACGCTGCTCACCCTGAATCAATACCAAGAATATTTGCGATAAAATAACGCACATAACCCCGCTAATCGACATTCCGGGGACCCCGATGTTCCCGGGATCATCCGTTAGAAGGGCCATCGTCAGGTTATGTTGGATATTGGCCAGCCCGGTTCTCGTATATTGAATAACGTTGCAAACCCAGGGCCCCGAAATTGGACCGGGGAGGTAGGCGGAGACCGGCGAATCAGGGACTCCATCGAGATATGGTTGATAGAAACCGTTCCGCGAGTTGTTCCAGCCCACAAAGTAGATAGCTACACCTGTAAGTTGACCCCAGGACGATAAGCTTCAGTATAACGTTGGCAACAGACGGTACCTTGAAATACAACGGAAACAGAGGCGCCCGGAGTCCAGCTGTATATGCCAGGTGATGTGGTGCAAGACTCGTTCTCCGGATCGAGGCCTTGCCAATTTCCAGGCCCTTGCCATCCGCCGCCATTGAATCTAGTCGGAGTTCAAAATATAGTTTGATGGTTATACGGTAACCGTACGTGATATTGTCCGAAGACCCAGCGACCAGAGTAGCATTTTGCACCGCAGCTGACACTTGACGAATTGCACCGACGAACAGTATGAGGGTACAGGCGATGCCACGGAGGAACATGGTGACTTCAATGCGAATATACACGATGAGCGGTGGGAACGGGCTTTTGAATACCCGTCCCTCGGTGCCTACAGAACTTATATGGTAGCGAGCGTCTTTTGTTGGCGCCCCGTCCCCTCTACGGTGTCGGGTTGAGGGTGGGTTCAGTGGGTTTTAATACAAATCCTCCTCTGTCTGTCGTCTGGCGGAGATACTCACTGCCATCAGAGTCTGCCAGACTCTTTCAATTTTTTCTTAGAGACATAGCCTTGGCGGACAAGAATGAGAAGGTTCTTAATCAAGGGCAAGTTGATGAACCGAGGCAGGATCAGCCCAATGCAGGGAAAATCGCCGAAAGAGGAGCGCGGCTATGCCTTCCGAGCGAACAACATTCATTTTAATGGAGTGTTTGAAGATCTACCCCCTCCAAAGCTGTCAGCTGAAAACAAATGTTACGCATCGCAAGTCCTGCTGTGGTTTGAACTTTTGATATGCCATGATGTTTTTTGCGACCCCCAATCTACCGGGAAAGTGGAATACGCACAATCATGTTGCTTACTATCAAACACAGCGTCGACGTCCGCAGGGTCGCGATAGCATAAAGCCGAAGATTGAATAGGCACAGTAAAAACGTGGAGAGAAGTCGGCTGGCATCAGGTAGGTTAGGCGAGGATATTCGTTTGTCTTCGGTCAACTCGTGGATATTTGGACCACGCTAATAAACGAAAGAAAAAAACAATCAACCTCCAGGAGATTTTCTTCTAGACTCACCTGCCGGTGCGGCCACACCTTCCCTCAGGCCACTTGCAGGACGCTGAATAATCGTTTGAATTAGAACGGAACGAACAACAGTTTTTTCTTTTTTTCTTGACGGTTGACACATTTGCCGCATGCTTCAATCGAGAGCTCAATTCAATCCCAGAGCTTAATCTTACCCATACGCGCCAGTTGAGCGCCAGCTTCACAGCAATGACAAAGGAACAAGCGCTGACCAGGCACCGGGAGATTAAGATTTAGAATCTTAGATCGCCGAAGATTGGTCAAATATATTTGAATCCGTATGACATTTGAACGCCGAAGATATTGTGGTAGGAACGAGGACCGTCGAAGACCGAGCTCAAAAACCAAATAATAAAGAATCAAATGGGAATTACGAACCCCTGGAAGTCTCCTTGCCCCAGACCTGAGTTTTTTAAGGGACTAACGATTCAAGTTCACATGAACAGCGTGAGAGAGATGTATTTCCGTCTCACCCCGTTTCGCAACTTGATCACAGTCTATCATAGTCGATTAACTGCGGCTGCGGTGCTCCATGTGGAAAACTGTCTCCAGCTAAACTTTGGGAACTAAAATCTTCAGTCTGACAAGTGGTGCTCGCCGGCGGGATGATTCTCATAAGACGGGATGTACCTGGTCTCGTCACTAGTACTCTCGCGAGCCTCAGAAGGTTGAATCGAAATTTGAACGAAATTTACCTCAGAGCCGAGTGTCGAAGTAGTCTTTCGTAGACAGACGCTACAACAGACTCGCTCATACCTAAGCAATGTAGTATCGAAGCGGAGCTCCGTCAAGAATTAACAATCACGAGATGAACAGCAGTTACAGGGCCTCACAGCGGAAGTCTACTCCCCCGTTGCTAACCCGGGCCTGCGAACCTGTTGGACGGGTGCGGAAAAGATGAGAGATGGGGAGGAATGGAGGGTGTCAAAGTAAACGCAGACAGGGATCCCTCATCTGACAGCCGGTGTGCCGGCAGCGTCGTCGAAAAATATTGCAAGGGAAATACTTGCAGTGGGTGACTTCCCTTAACGCATAAACAGGTTTTCAATTTTTCTGAGCTTGTTTGAGAGTGCCAGTAATGCTGGCCAAGTTTGGAATATTCAACTTATGCACCGAAAGCTAAATTTTCACCAGCATAAAATCACGATATGAGTTCCGCCGTTTTCGAGGAAGACCGGCCGGAATGGGCTTCCGAGAGGTAACAAGAGACCACTCCATTTTTCTTGGCATAAATAGGCCAACTGCTCAATCAGAGGAAGGCGAGGAGCGCTGTCATACAGCCAAAGAGTTTATTCACTTTTGTTATAATCTGGAAGAGGGGTACCTAACCCTCTTCAGATTTAAGTCGATTCGAATAAATTCTTACCGCGTTTGGGTCTCCGAAGTGATGGGGTCCCGACAGTTGTCGCGGCGTTTGGTCGGAAAACTTTCAAAAAAATGTGAAAAGCATTGTTTATGTGTTGAGGGAAGTCACCCAATTACACTGGAGTCAACGACCGCTGATCGAGTCAAAAGGATAGGTTACGAAATGCTTTCACCTAGTTAGCCTGCGCTATTCCGTAACTCTAGTAGCGCTTGAACTGTTTGTAATAGGGGATTTCAATTCTAACTTTCTGCAACTTTTTACGAGAAAAATCAGCTCGGTAACGCTCGGTAACGCTCGCTTGCAGCCGCTTACACTCGCTTAGCTCGCTAACCTCATGAAAAGTTGCCAGCACACTAGAATTGAAATCCTCTAATGATGAAGGCGGCGGGTCGGCGAATAACACGGTGATTAGTACCTAGACAAGATTTTAAAGTCGCCGGAATGCCGGGCAGGGTATGTTGCAACCGCAGAGGAGGAACAGACGTCAGAGTGAAAGGTGATCATGAAGGTTGAACAACAATGGCGGTTGAATTCTGATACATAAAGCTTACACATATTTAAATTTATTTTACACTGCACAATTCACATGCACAACTCTTCACGTCATCGCCTTAACCTGCGCCGCGCCAGAAATGGGCGCGAGGCCAGTCCAGCGGTCCTTCACGAACACTGCAAAACGTCAAGATTAATAATCCCAGTGCGAGAGAGAGAAAGAAACGAATAAAGAAGAAGAAACGCACACTCAGTGGTAATCGGTATCTCTTTGAAGTCCGCAAAGTTGCCGGTCTGGATCGCCTGCGCGTCGCCAAACGCGGCGGTGAGATGCGAGATGGCGCTGCCGCAGTTGCTGCAGAACACGCGGGTTACTGAACGCGCATCACTTATTTAGCAAGGCAGACGGGAGGGAGGAGAAAGCTAGAGGAGACGCACCGGTGTTGCCCGACGCCGCCTTGATGCTATACTCCTTGACGGGCCCGCTGATGGTCACATCCGTCTTCGGCGCGAGGACGTTCGTGCTGAAGGCGCTCCCGCTAGTTTGGCGGCAATCGGTGCAGTGGCACAGAATCTGTTGAACAGTGCAAACAAGGAGTGAGCGTCAAGGAACGGGGAATGAAGGTGCAGGAAATGACCTGCTCAGCGTGTGACGAGTTGAGCTCGATAGTGGTCTGGCCACAGAGACAAGATCCTTTGTGGGGCATTTTACGTTGGGGTAGTTTGAGATGTATAGATGTGGGGGAGAGTCTAAAGAAAGGCAGAGATAGAGGCGTCGTTATATATGGCGTGGAGCTGCGGGGTTCCGGCGCAGGTAGTATCACGGGTAGAAGCCTCCAGGAGAGGCCAGGTGACGGTCAGAGCGACCATAAATGGAGTGGGATGTGAGTCGCTCAAGGGAAAATATATCTCCCAGGACGGTTCGGGACACGCCAAAGGTAGCGTGGCAGGTATTCTCACAAAATATCTGGTGGGGAGTAAGAGGACAGACACCGAAGACTTCGTAATACGACGAGCTTCGACCATGCAGGGGTTTGAACGAACAGTTGAAGGTACAAGTGTAGCAAGCAGGGTCACGGTACCAAGACCAAGACCATCACGAATATCCAAAACGGTGTGAGATAGTCTACACGCCAACGGTCGGGCCCTGATTCCCCGGGAGGCGCTGAACGATCGCAGTGTGGCAAGTTCACAGCATTCCCGATTCAGAGCGAGTGAGAGTGCGAATTTGCGCTGAAAGCGCAGTGCAGACATTCGCAGGAGTCTCGGAGCGCGGCTCGGGTTAGTCCTAGAGCGAGCCCATGAACATCAGGAAGAAGAAGAACAGTCGACGACGTACCATGGGCCCATGTCCCTCCCTACACACTAAGAAGTCTCCGGGCCGCGGACGCGGGGCGCAGAAGGAGGCGCCGTTGAAGAGCGGACTGCGCGCGAGTAGACGATATGGGCCCCGACAGGCGAGCGATGACGACCATCAGTAGGAGCTCGACCCCTGTCAACGCTGCCAAAGCAACGTGGACCGGGAACGCCATTCGAATGAGCGGCGGCGGGCCAGGGAACTCATCGCGGCCGATAACGAGGGCGAGGACGGTCATTGCGAGGCCAGCAATCCAGGCAAAGACCAGGATGGAAGCGCAGCCCGCCGTGGGGACGGAGGTGAAGATATGGTAGGATGGGACTTCGGGCGTCCGCGAGGAGAGGATGAGAACGGCGATGTGGTAGACTAGTGTGGCAGCAGCGGCCGACATATTCATCCAGAGACCCAGGTCTACGATGCTCGTCACCAGGATGAGGAGGGAGAGGAGAAGGGAGGTCCAAGTACAGAGATAGAGGGCATTTGGGCGCGGTCTACGCTGTGAAGACCCATAAGGCCCAGGGAGGGCAGGGGACATCCTCGGGGACTGGGTCATTGCGAGGGGATTGACGAGGAAGACGAGAAACAATGGCTGTGCAACCTCTGTGACATTTCGGCAAATACAGCCGATAAATCCCGAGACGGGTAAAAAGGAACTCACCCGCGACCCCTCTGCATGCAGTAAAATGATACGATTGTCTATTGTAGTACAGTTAAATGCTGATAAATGAGCGAAAGTGCAGTATGCTATGTGTGGTGTCTAGTATTGTATTGTACGGTGTGGAACTAACGCGAATTAACCCGTAAATTGAATGCCAATCGTAATGAAAAAAAGGACATGCATGTAGTTTATGGGAGGGCGCGCCATTTCAGTGAGGCGAGGCCGAGGGATCTCGGCGGCGCCTCCGCTTTCTCGGCATCGTAGTTATACCCGACCACGGAACTGGTCTCGGACATGGTGGCAGATCGGCGTTGGACTGTGCGTTCAACCCTAACTTCAACCTGAAGGGCCAGTCTCATTGGGATGATTCCTCGATGAAATACTTGGGCTTACCTTCTTGTGCATCTTGAACGATGGACGATAGCCATAAACAGGAGGTGGCTAATAGTAGGGTATTTTCAGTCGTTATCGCGGGGTGAAGAAAGATCAAACGACTCACGGGTGTTGTGAGGAACGGCGAGGGTGTGAGGTAGTTTGCGATCGGTACCCGATGCGGGAAATGCGTATAGTAATTGGCGAGGTGGTCAGATGGGTCAAAGTGGATCCCCTGGTCACCAGAGTGCATCTCCCGCAGCTCCTTGCGCGTGTTTAGCAGAATCAGGAGCGAGTTCGGGTACACTGTAGCGATGAAGTTTAATGTAGTCCTCATAGCAATCCCAGAAATTCGACGTACGCTTCCCGATAACGAAGTGGAGGCTGAGTGATAGAGTTGATTGCGGAATATGGAGCCACTGTTAATGAATTCATTGAGCGCCTCCGAAAAAGGGTACAGGCCGGAACAACATACGAAGACGAGGGCGCCTGTGGTCGTCAGGCTGGATGCGGAAGGTTAGCAAGTCGGATCAAACCAAATTGGAGTGCCGTGGGTGAAAAGGGAAGGCTACTCACCAGGTAAAGAGCCCATTCTCCAGAGTGTACAGCGTGAGTGTGTCGAGGACACCCTTCATCCTGTGTGCGGAAGCAAGGGAATCAGTATGAGAAGCACAAGACTCAACGCAAAGGAGCGGGGGAACGTTCAACGAATATCGTTTGCACCACTCGGCATCAGGCTTGGGCGTAATGTAAAAAACACGACACGCACACAGAGGACGTGGAAAGCTTTCGTATTCGGCGAAGGTAGAAGCACATGCAGACGGTGATGATCAGGTCCGTTCCCGCAGAGAGTGAGAGACCCGTTGTGAACAGCCACTAAAATGAGTATTTTCGCATCAGTGATGACCACTTTGAAGCAGCGGAGGGTAAACGCACGCGTGGATAGGGTTTAAAAAATGCGTCCCATCGTCCGAGGTGCAGCCTGAGAATGGTGTCAACATCGGCCGCGAGAACGATCAAGAGCGGACGAACATTTCTATTGTAGCAACTACAAGGGAGGATGTCAATCGGCGGCTCGGAATTCTGGTGAAGGACGTACCAATAGCGGTGACTGAGGCGCGCAGAAGTTCACTTTGAGACACAGCAAAATCGCACGTTGAAATAAACTCACGCAGACGGGCCGATGCGAGGCAGATCTTGGGTAGAGGTCAATGAACTCGATGGAGGCCGAATGTCAGACAAGGAAGGAACGCACGATGGGACCGGTGATCAACCAGCTCTTGTGGCTTGCTAACGAGATCCATGCACACGTCAGAATGAACCTGAGTATTACCGGCTTCGAGACATACAGCGATAAATCTTCTCGGCGTAAAAGCTGCATCCACGCCAAGTCAGAGATTGCAGAGATAGGGAAACCCAGTGAAGCGTACAGGTGTACAACACAAGTTTGCATAGCCTTCACACAAACATACATATTCAGCATCCAGGGCCTGAGCGGTCTGCGGCGCGGAGACTTACGGTGAGTAAGATAGTGAGCTTTCCTTTGACATTAGTATAGATGATGCAGGGAGCACTGTGCAGACGTACAGCGATAGGCCTGGGAGTGCGGGAATCAGCATCAGTGAGAAGGGTCTGGAATGAGGCATACCAGGGAATTAGGGCGAGTACGCTGGTGTCGCCAAAGTGTGTTATGAAATAGTGGAAGAGGGAGGTAATGATGAAACCGGATTGGGCGACGTCGAGTGTCCTGGATTAGGGCATTAGAGCGGCGCGTAATATGGGTTTAGACCATCCAAGCCAGCGTCTCACCATACTGTCGCAACCATAGCTTTCTTGAGCCTCCCTTCATCGGGATACAACTTGAAAAATATTATACATTGAACGGCGACGATCCCACTGAGCCTGTGAGCGTTCCATTCGCAACAGGTAAGCCCAGGACAAAGCGAAAAGGGATAAAAACACGGACATGAGTGCCACTGCGCCCCCGAGAAGGACAGGCCCATAAGTCAGAGCATTGCTATCCATCGTTAACCCAGCGGGAGGTCAGAGCAGCAGCAGTCAGAACAGAGAAAGGTAGGGTGACAACGTAAGAGCACCTGCCTTTAAGACATTCACCTTGTGTATTTTTGCCGCCCTAACCGGACCCGGTCCCGGCGTCGCTTGTTCGTGTGTTAGATAGGACCTTTGCCGTTAGTTAATCCTTTCTGAGACAGTGTCTACGTGCGAAGGGCGTTCCCGGAAGCGGGCCGTTGCGCGAAGGGTGCGGTGGCGCAAGATGGAGACTCTCACTGGCTGGTGGATGTTTGATAAATACATCTTGGTGGGAGTCGTTGAGGGGACAACGATCAGACGGTCTTGTCAAGTAGACTTCGGAATGTATAGGCCACCGTCTAGTGCATCCGGTGCGCTTCTTCGTCGTCCCGAATCATGCTGGACGGGGCGCTCGGCCACAGAGGTCCATGCATATCGCGGGTGCTTTTGATTGAGGCCAAGTCCAGATCATGAGAGGACGGATCGATCGCGGAGATCGAGTCGGCAGGGAACGCAGACAGAATGAGGTTTAAGACTGTCCTAGATGAGATCAGCCCTCATAGGTATAGCAGAAGCAAAAGGGAACGGAAAAGTCCGCTTCTCCGGGGAAAAGAGGGAAAAAGACGACATACATTACAGGAAAGTGTCAATCAGACCACCCGATTCCCAGCGAGTTGACGTCGGCTTGTGAGAGCGGAGTGAAACATGTCTCTGCCACCTGCCACTCAGACGGCAGCCATGTGGCCGCTGGCGGCAAAATCGAAAAAGAAATCCAGCTGACTCGGAGGGAAATGCCGACTCGGAATTTCCCAGGCGGTTGACGCTTAGGGACCCTTCATTGAGCCAAATGGTGACGTGTTCATAGTCTGGTGTCCACAGTACGAAATTTCGGAGTGAAGTCGTTGTGGTGAGAGGGATTCGGGAACAAGGCGGGAACACCATGGCGCGCATCAACAAGCAGGTCCCGGATCACGATGACCGAGGCAATAATCCCACGGTTCCAGTTTGGAATACTTGGGAGCCTCTGTGAACGCGGTCACGTCCAGCCTCACTCTCGCACTCGTGGAACACTCAAATATCGCCCAAATGAACTCAATTCCACTTGGGCGGCCGCACCACCCCTGTCTACATGTGCGGTGAGTTTCCTTAACAGTAATAGAACAATGGTGTCCCCATACCTTACTAACAACCCTATGGAGGCATATACTCATGTATACAGCGAGGATAGCGTCGGTGGAACGGTTCACACCATTCTGCTGCCGTTGTTGAGGATACCTAAGGAGCATTCTGGAAGACGACATTCGAATTCGCAGACGACCCGACGAACATCAACCGCCCAGGGAGCGCATCAGTAGCTCAACCAGTGGTGGACAGTATTAATTAGAGACAGGTCTCCTCCGACCATGTCGGACCCTCCCTCGAATTGAGTGCTTTGTTAGCTCTCGTGCGCGAAGCCGACTGCTTGAGGAAGGAGTTTTTTAACTTGTGAGTATTGAAATCCCTAATGAGAAACCTTGGCACATTTCCGCAGATCCGTCCCAGACGGCCGTCCTGACATCGCACACCGTGCGCTCAGATTAATGCGCTGTCATGAATGTTCTTTCTTCATGGTATGATAGTCGTGGATCTGCCTTTGCCGAAAGGCAAGCAGCCAGTACGTTCGAATTGTAGGTTGTTTATCTTACACTTCACTTGCTGCTCAAGGAGTACAGTACATGGAGTGAGATCACGTTTGGATTATAATCTACGACGATGCGCGGTCATTAATTTGGGACAGCTTGCACGACGTGCAGCTGAGGGGGATCCGCGCTTTAACTTAAAATTCGCCGCGGCATTTAGACGGCGAGGGAAATCGATACTATCAAGCGCAGGCCGAACCGCGCACCGGTTCTGCTCCCTCGAGGTCTTGACTATCGACCCCCCGACTACACTGCAAGAATATATCTAGTATGATTTTTCATTGAATACGCCGTTCTTGCTTAAATCCCTGGCGCCTTCGTGTCTTATTCTACGTCGACGAGTACTTAATTTGGCAGCACACGCTCGTTGAGCTTCTTTAGCAGCCCCTTCATCCCTTGCTTGCGGCAGCTTGCCCCTGAACGCACTGCTAGCACGCTGGCCGACAGCTCGCTCCAACTTACTCGCTTCTCTTATGTATTAGATAGCGTACGAGAATGCAGCTCTTGCAATGAGCGAGCACGAATTTGAAGAGATACACTGCGAAACGAGGTCCGCCGACTTCCACAACGCCAGTATTGGTGTTTTTTTTAGCTTCCGGGACTACAATCTCCTCGCAGTCAACAGTTTTGAATATATGAGGCGGCACCAGGTCGCATCGGAACTTCTAGCTTCCCGCTATACGTCTTTTCGCCGTGGACCCTCCATTTCACGCCACTCCTGACCAGCCCTCCAGCACGCTGTCCGACAACTCGCTTCAGCTTGCTCGCTTCGCTTATGTACATGTAGGACAATTCTTCTGCAGAGCTAAGTTACCAGGAAAGCCTTGAGACTCTAGAGAACTTTGAGTGGGCAGCAAACTTTCCTCACCCTTCCCTGTTCCAATTTTTTTTCCAACGAAAATTGATTCATCCTGCCATCTGAGAATACCGCTCGTCGCTCGGCTCGATCCTCGCCTCCCCGGGTCCACCGATTCCCTGTGGCGGGCTTTAATCTCCGCGCTGTCGCTGCGGCCTCCTTCCATAATTATCCCTCCCTATCACTGCGTCACAAACACCGGAAAACACCTGCCCGAGGGTATAAAGGTAGGTCGTCTCGACCATTGACCGTCAGTTCAACCGAGCATTCAAACTATTTGCACTCGCACTCGCACTCACATTCCCACTCTAAACCCATCTCATTCGCGCTTCGCCATGCAATTCACATCCACCTTCCTCGCCTTCATTGCCGCCGTCGCCGTCTCTGCGACCCCGCTCACCGCGTCCGACAATGGAATTGCGGCCCCCCAGGATTCTCTCTGCGGCATCGGCGGAATTCTCAGTGGACAAAGCATCCCATGCGCCGTGGCATTCCTCTCGGGTTGTGCAGCGGCGACATACCAGAGGGGCCCGAACTGTTGCCAGTCCACCACCAGCTGCAACGTCACTGCCTTCACCGGTGACGGGTGCTACTTCACCTACACCGGCGTTGTTGGTGCTGTGAGCGTATGTGCGCCGTCTTCGATCCATGATGTCTCCTGAGATTCCCTCATAGATCTGCGGCCTCTAAAGATGGGGAATTATTTCATCACTAGCTGCCTAGGCGAGGACGAAGTTGCAAACAGCGCTGCTGAAGGACTTTTGACGAAAATACCTGAAAATACATCGTTACCTACCTGTTGATCTACCCCTTGTTGATGCGTGAATCGAGTCGATCCTGTGTTACATTTTCTGCAGAAAGTATTTTAGCAGTTCTCAGCAGCAGAGCACTCCCCACCGCTGAAGAGTCCAAGCTCCATCAACGGATTTTCCCGTCAATTCATTGAAAAGCCCTTCGTCGAGTCCGTTAACACACCTTAGGGCCGCGAGTTTGAGAATGATCAACTCGACGTGCCTCGAGCACGGCGCAAGACTGACATCAAGTCGGCAACAAATTGTTCGGTGGATGCAAGGCCGGCTGGAAGCACGTCGCAGCCGCGGAACGATTCGACAAGGTGGAATAAGACTGAAGTATGAGAAGAAATGAAATGACGACGTGACGCCAAGCGGAGCGTACCAAAGGTCCCCCGTTGTGGGCGGTGATTTTTTTTGCATCCTGCGAGCCGGAACTAGCCGGCCTGCTCTCCGTCACATTGACCCGTCCTCATCCTGGTCGAGTCGAAAATTCGGAGAAAGGATGCGTCGTTTTCCACTGGTAGCTCAGCCCATGGAGTAGAAGGGCTATTCAAACACGAAGGGGCGAGTTGTTTGTTACGGCCATCGACTTAGGAACACTGCAGAAGGGAACAATAGAAAAACCGGCGAAAAGAAGACAACAATAGCGGAGGTGGCATGGCCCTCCGTGACCGTAGCAAATCCAGTCAGTATTCATGTTCGTCGCAGTACTGGAGGAGGGCGGGAGCATTGGGAGTGACGTACGGTAGAATTCAGAACACAAACATCGCACAGAAAAATTGAAAAGGCAGAGCGAAACAAGTATTGCCATTAAATACATCGATTAGTTCATTGCCTGTGAAACAGACACCATGATTAGTACTGGCAAGTCGGCAAAACAATCCAAACCCACAGAAAAGTCCAATATCAATCCTCTTCCACCTCGTCTCTGCCCGCGTCCGCAAACTGAGAATCCGCATCTGCATCGCCCTCTTCGTTTGACGCAGGGGGTGCAAACAAACTCGCCCTCACATTCGAGCGGAATGACGCAAAAATGCTCCCCATTGCGGCCTCCAGCGCGGCGGCACCAGCGACGACATCCTCGGGCCGCTCCTCCTCCTCCTCCTCGTTTGCGGGGGTTGGAGAGGCGGCGCGCGCCGCTGGAGGACTATTCTGGAAAACGAGCGCGCGCGAGCGCCGATGCGAGATGCGCCCGACGCGGTTTACGCGGGTGGTAGCCGCGCTCGCGTTGCGGAGAGGGTCCGCGCCGGAGGGAGTAGTGGAGGCGGGACTGCCGTCGTCGTCGGAGCGGATTCGGAGTCCGCTCGCGCGGAAGACGGGCCAGATTTCGGTGGCGGAGATGATCTCGTAGCCGTCCTCGTCTTGGGTGGGGACGGAAGCAGCTGGGGGTGTGGCTGCGGCTGCGGCTGTGGCAGGCAGGGGCGGCGAGACGGCGGAGGGATGAAATTTGTATATTATGGATGGTGCGGCGGCGTGTTGGTGCCGTGTGCAGATCGTATGGGACGCGCCGAGAGCGTTTCCGCTGCGTGAATATATATCGAAAAGAAACCATTAATGAGATTGAAGGATGGCGTAGTGGAAACCGACCAAATAGCGCAGCCGACGGGTGTCCTGATACAACCACAGGAGTCGCGCTTGGTGGCCACGGAATGCATCCCTTTCGGGATATATTGGTCCTCCAGAGGTATCACAACAGCTTCGGCATCGTCCGATGCACCCATCCACCTCCGCCCAGCTGGCGTCGCAGACTTGTGCACCTTGACTCCACATCCGTTAGATTTCTTCCTCCTCTTGGCAGGTGGTTCTGGATTATCGTCGTCCGGTAAAATCTGTATCCTCCAAGGCCGTCGTGCGTCGAAATCTGAGCCACTGAGTGGCTGGTCTGCACCGCAGAAAAGGTCGATGGGTACAGGGAGTGGACGGTAGGTGCGGACGGGAGCGGGTCGTGGAGGTGGGTCGTCGAGGTCTAAGGGGAATTCCATGGGTTCCATGAAGGCGGGGTGGTCCAAGCGTGATGTCGGAGAAAGAAGGACGTGTCGTGGTGTTTGGTTCGCTTTGGTGTCGACGTGATCGATAAACACAGACAACGTTTGATCCGCGTCGATGCCGCCGCTTGTTACTGGCCGCACAAATCTCCTAGTGCTGGGTTTTAAATGATGTATGTATTGAACATTTCATACAATACATTAAATACGTGGTATAATACATTAAATACCGCAGGACCTCCAGGAGTGTTGTATTTAATGTGTATTTAATGCCACAAAGGCTGGAATCAAGATGCAAATGGCTCCCATGAGCACTGTGGATCAATTTCAAGGTAACATCTGAAGTGGGCAAGGTATTAAGAATATATAAAACTCTGCACTGTCGCAGTCGGCGACTCGGAATTAGCCGTCGGCTACGCAGCCGGAGGGCACCAAAACTCACGGAGCGCTTTACACCTGGCCAGGGAAAACCTGATGCCTCGCCTCAGAGCCGGCGAGCAAGCCTAGGAAGCAGTTGGATGTCGCATGGACCACCTCGGACGCTGAATGAGACCCGCTAGCGTGGCAGGTGTATTCAATACATTAAATACACCATTAAATACGTGTTTAATACATTAAATACGTCGAAAATTTCGGGCCGGCGGCGCCGGTATTTAACGTATTAAACAGAGCCCTCATTCCATACCACGGACCCTCTGGGATTCCTCAGGGTATAAAATGTATTAAACAATCAAAACCCAGCACTAAAATCTCCGAGGGATTTAAACGCTAGACGATGAATCTACCGAGTACTCGTGCTTTCCAATCGCCGACACATGTGGTCGGTATGATGAAAATCGAACCAAAGATGAAATTCGTTGTAGACGCCCCGTGCAATTTACCGCAGAAACCCATTTCCCGTGCATTTGTGAAAAGAAGAAGGAACAGAAAGAGAGTCAGAGAAACTACAACCCACAGCCGTCGTCGTTCCTCTTTGAGGATATATCATCATCATCTAAATCAACGACTGCGACGAGGGACCAAGGGGGCCCAAAGATAAGAAAAAATGATATCACCTACAAATTTATTTTTTCCCGACTTTCAGCCTACTGTACATACTTGTAGGGGAGCAACAGGCCGAGGACCGTGACACCGCCGTTGCCTCTTTTTCAGGCAACGGAGCCCACCGTGAGCGTGACGGTTGCTTAAAGAGGCAACGAGGAATATTTTTCAGTGGGTATCTGCGTGGGTATTACGGGAGTTCAGACATATTTCCTGCCTTCAGGTCACTAAATTGCTGGTTCCCCCACCCAATTCAGGTAATTTACAGTCTCTAGAAACTTGTCCAAAAAAACTCCGCCATGTCACAATAATTTCAAGGCAACAAGCCTCATCGTGACCGTGACCCACGAGAAAAGAGGCAACACAACTGAGGGTCCGTGACCGTGACCGTTGCTCCCCTACAGGTATGTACAGTACCCCTCCCCCCCTACGTAACGGTGATGCCATCAAATTTCCCTTTTGAGAAGGATATCCGAAGTGGAGAATATCGACCTGCAACACTTTGGCAGTGTAGAGTGGCCGCAGCAGTGATTTGAGAGCAAGACAACAGCGGTACATCTGATCAAGAGCCTCTCATTGAACCATTGACGCCCTCATACTTGGCATTCACACGGTCGTTAGGTTCAAAACGGACCGCAGTGACCCAACCTTGCGAATGGGATGAGTGAGAGGCCTGAAATGGGGTGTTTATAGTAGGGAATTATGTTCAAAGGCCTGCCTGATATCCTCGCCTCCCCAGCGGACCTTCCTGAGGCAAAATAAAATTGCATACAATTTTTTTTTCCAGCGGACCCTCGACCCCTCCCCCCCTCTACCCTATATGGTAATCGCTTATCTTTGGGCCCCCTTGCGAGGGACCCAAAGACCGCCACATCACGAGACTGAGTTCAATCAAGATCATATAATTTCATACGCATTTTAGAACTTCATCACCCTTAGCCTCTTCAAGTGGAAGGACGTGGTCGACGACGGGGCGCGCCGTAACAGGGTTCGCTGCGATCGATTTATTTATGTCGTTGAACCTGAAAAGTATGGTTCAGGACGGTGGAACCGGGATATAACGCACTGCGGACAGAGCCAGGACGAAGGCCGCGCAACTTGATACCGCGGAAGAGCGCAGGAATCACGATGTCGGGAGGGGTATCGTCCTAGCGAGGATGTGGCTCAGAAACGGAGTTCGACTGACTGCGCCTCACCTCCCGTCACATTCTAGGTTCGTCGGCTCGGCGGTTCCAGCAGCCATTCGATCGGGAAATATCAGGGGTGCGCTGGAGGAGTGGAGGTATATAATGGGCCTGTTCGGTCATGAACTCCGACTCCTCTATTCTTTCGGCGAAGTGGCTCCGCTGCAGTAAAATACTCTACACAACGTACGAATCCGCAGAGAACGATACCAATCCTTCACAAGCGCCGCTGCATAATTTTGGAACGATCGAGGCACTGCAGCTCCAGTTTGATGCCGTCCAACTGGCGCAAGCGCCGCACCACGTCCTCTTCTACTGCGCGATCCGGAAGCGAAAGGAACACGTCCTTCAGACAAACGCAACTTCCCTTCGCCGCCTGGCGCGCCGTCCGACTCTCCAGCATTTCCACCAACGCCGAGTTTTGAAATATGAACGAGCCGCCAATGGTCAGTGTCGACAACATTGTGAGGTTGTTCGGACGGTCTTCGCTGACCGACAGGAAATTGAACAGTCGGTTGGTGATCAAGGTGGAGTAGCCACCAACGATGGTGAGATTTTCCAAGCGCGTGGTGCATCCGAGGATAGTGAGGAGATCAGAGATACGAATGACACAGTCCTTTAGGATGAGTGTGGTGAGATGGAAGGTAGGGTCATCGATGGCGCGACGGAGCCATTGAATGAATTCTACGGGGTGGTTGAGAAAGGATATGCTCAGGCGGCGTAGGTTCGGCGTGGCGAAGCGATGAAACAGGTGAAGTGGCCCAAAGTTGCTCGTTTTACCTGCCATGCCTCGGAACTCTATCTGCCAGCTCGTCAAATGAGGCAGGGTGACCGCAGGAGGTATTTGTAGCTGTGGGATAAACATTTGTCCAGCCGAGTCAAGCTCTTGGTAACACGTCAGATGGGTCAGGTTCCTGTACCATGAGACGGTTGGACCGTCTGGGTTGTGGAGTAGGATAGATTGGATCTGATCGCGAAAGAACCCTTGGTGGGGTTGATGATCATCCCCGAGGAGCTTTAATGTGTGCAGCTGGGGAGCACTAGTAAATGCACGAAGGGAGTCGGCCGCCCATGCTGGAAGGGACAGCACTTCCAACCGCGGGAGGTTTCCATGGAAGGGGGAGAGACGAGGGAGGCGAATGTCGCGGCCATAATACATGAAATGTCCGCGGGCGCCTAGACCCCACGGTGGAACGAACCGAAGATCAACAAGATTTTGTGAGTGTCGAGCAAGGAGGGTAATTGCAGGCACGCCTGTTGACCCGTCGTCCTCTTGGCTCTGGAACAAGTCCAACTGCACCGTAAGTGGGGCTGATTTTGCCCGCTGCAGATAAACGGCCACGAGCCTGATGACATTTGTCTGGCTGAAGAGCGGGAAGGCGAAGGAGGACCAAAACGCGGGGCAGCCACACACAATTGCCCTCCATTCGGCACACACATGGGAGAGCAGAACGATAGGGCCCTGCCCGACGCGGTGGGGCTCCTGGATGCCGCTCGGCTGGGGGGAAGAGGTGCCTGCATCGTCGCTGCTTTTAATGGCCGCGAATATCTCCAGCAGCATGTCCGTAGGTACACGGCGCACCGGGGCGGCAGAAAACTTTGGGAGAAGAATTGGGTCCTCGAGAGCAGCGCGTTCACGCAACAAGGGAACGCGCTGAGAATCATAATCTTGTTGAAGGTAAACACATCGCTCTCGCGCGCTCGCTAGAGGAAACCGGGCGTCATCCAGAGATTTAACGTGATCTGGGGCGAGAAAAGCGTCCCGCTGGAGATCTATGGTGGCAATACGCTCAGAAAGATCTTCCTCCTCGCGCTCCGCAAGGGCTTTGAGGTCCGCTAGACGTCCAAGGGACTGGTCGATGTCTAAGAGGCGTGCGTCCACCTTTGCTTGGTGGACTTGGACGAGGTCTGCGTCAACTTGCAGGGACATGTAGACTGTGGAGACGACGGAGAGTAAGCATCCAGTCACCTACGAACTGAGCAACGCACACTAGACGTACTGAGACTCAGTGAGAAGGAGGCAAGAATCGTCGCCACGTGCGTGGCTCGGATCGATCCGGTCTTTGCATCACCGTCAAACCACGGTCCAAACTTGAAAGTTGCGCAGAAAGTTCGAGAATTCCCCAAGAATTCCACGACAGCGGTCCGGGGCGCAGCTTTGCGGGAGAAAAATAATCATAGGTATTTACTTATTTACTCCATCCTCAGGCTGTACATATTGAACTGTTCACTTTGAAGGACAGACAAACTCTACCGCGCGAAAATCATCCGTGCATAGACAGACTGGGGTTGCCCATGGGCCAGCAACTACCTCCAAAAACCTTGTCAAACGGAATGTACGGTAGATCAACAAGTGGTGAGTTGTTGAATTAACCGGACCCACTACCTAAATCCCGCAAAACCAGGGGTATCTAGGGTTTTGATTTATCGCGAGGCTTTAATTAGAGGGCCATTTCTGCTAATTAGAGCCTCGCGATATATTAGGATCTGGTGGCAAAACCTCCTTCCTCCATCTCAGATTGATCAGAGTCCGGCCGGCCCTGATATCTTGAGAACGCATGACGGAGTTTAACGACAGTTGGTGGCGAGAAATCGTGACAAAAACCGCGATAAAGGTGTTCCCAGACCGGTTCAGCGATCGCTCGTATATTGCCTCGACCGCGATTGTCCTGCGAGCACGCACAGTCCACTAGTCGTTCAATCGCTTGAGCAATTTCCGTTTGAGCGATAGGGCTCATGTTCGGGATGATGAAGATGGGCCAGTTCCGGACCAGATAATCCACCGTCGCCGCCTGTTTGTACGGCAATGGTTCTGGGGGGTTGCAGCACGCGGCGAGAAATTGTGTGAATGTTGCCGCATATCGATCAGAGACGCGGGAGAGGAGGTGCTGATGCGGTGTCGTGAGCGTCAACCCCGAGGGGGGGATATCTCTGTCGGCAGCCTCGTTGTCCGCCTTATGAAGGAGCAGCTGGTATTCCACCATATGAAGCTCGTCGTCGGATGTAATCCTCCCCGGTGCGAGTTTGTACCCCAAATCAGAAAGGCTCGAGGCGGACAGAATTGCCACCACAGTGTGATATGCGGGATCGCTGCGCAACGCAAGATTCCTCACGATGGCGAGGACGCGTTGACAATCCAGGACTCGCACAAAGTCCCGCCGCAATAAACACAGCGTGGCAAGTCCGGACAGCGTTGGTTCAGAGATCAATCGACCTCGATCTAGGTCGGCCAGAATTTTGTTCGCTAGGACCTGGAGATTGCAGTCTTCGAATGCGTATTGAAGAGTGTTGCCGTCCCCGGCGCGGCTGGCAAAATACCAGTGGACCGTCTGGATGAAGTTGACAGAAGCCAATAGAGGGAGAAGACGCAAACCGCAGCGCATCATAGTATCGAGGTCGTTTTGCGAACCCTGAACGAGGAGTGAATGAAGCGCGGTCGAGTAGCTGGCTGGGTTTACAGGGAAAAGTACCGTGGACTGGGAGTCCGCTGAGAATTTTAAAATGTTGGGTACAATCTCGGCGCATGTGGGGAGGAGTTTGTACGGTGCGACTCCCTCCTCAAAGGATGCTCGTAAAAGCCGGAGCGCGACGCCCGCATAACGGGAGGCCCAGTTGAATGTCTCGCCCATGTGGAGTTCGTCTGTAATACTCCTGGCGAGCGCAACGGCAGCTCGTTCTCCAGGATCAGATTCCGCAAGCTGGCGAAGCGCGGCGAGGATTGCCTCTATCTGCGGTCCATTCATCCGGTGCTCGCAATCGGCCACGAGCTTTGGCAAGAGTGTGCGGAGGAAGCGAATCAACCGCTTTCGCTCACGGAGCACTGATAGATCCCGCAGCGAAAGCATTGCTGCGATATCTTCGAAGCGGGCCTGTACGCTCTTCAGCTGCGCGTAGTCGATGACCGCGCGCAGCGAAAGACGATACTGTATGGGAATGTCGAACGAGTCCATGCCGATGTCGACGCCATACACGGCGTTGGCCGGTGTGCGAGCAGTCCGGGCAGCGACTATCCCTAGGGCCCAGAGCCCGCGCAAGGCCGCTAGCGTTCGGCGTTCGCGAAGCGGGTCATTCACCGGCAGCGTGTCTGCACTCCATAGGAGAGACACCATACGCTGGGGAAGAGAGGTGTGGCCGTCGGAGTTCTGGAGGACGAGGCGAAATAGGTGGTCGTCGACACGGCGAAATCCCGTGGGTCCGTGGATGATGTCGTGTGTGGCCTCGACAAATGGGAGAAGCTCTGTATTGTCGGTCAAGGCCTCGAGCGTCCACAGGACCGCGCGTTCATCCCGAATTTCCCGTTTCTGCATCGCCGCGCTGAGTACCGCATCCGTGAGGCTGCGTTTGGTGGAGGGGAGATGGAGTATGAAGGCAGAATATTGCACAAAGCGCCAGAATATTCCCGAGAGAGGCGTGCGGTACGGGCAGTCGAGTGAAACGGCAGGAAGTATGGTGATCACGGCGTAGAAGGCCACAAACGCAACCAATACGCCGGAAACGATTTCGGCCATCAAAGTGTTGATAGGGAGTAGGAAGACCGCTAAGCCAGCAAAGAAAAGCACTAGCCCGATGTGCAGAAGAAGGGGAATTATATCCACTATTGCATGTATTCCGAACCTGCTGACGCCGTAGTACAGGAAGGAGAAAACCCTGGCCCTATGGACCGGCGAAGGACGGATTTCCGTCTTGTGGATGAATTCTCTTGCCCATTGTTCGACGAGAGTGGCCAGCAGCGCGCAGGTCAAAGTCAGGCTGAGGCTCACGAACCAGAGCCCGTTACAAACCAGCGACAAGGCCGGTGCCTTGAAGGGGGTCGGAACAGGCTGAGAGAATTGTGATCCATTAGATTGAGCGCTTAGCTGCTGTGAAATTTGGAACAAGAGAGCCACGGTCATATCCCCTGTGTCGGGCACGAGTTTTCTATAACTCTCGATGATGAAAGCGGTCAAGCTTGCTGAAAAGAGGCCAGACTGCAAAAGGCGTTCGTTCGAAACAGATCAAGAGATGTGGGCAAGACTGACGAAGATCAACATGCCCTCCATATCTGCCTTCCAGCTCTCCACCAACGCAGAATCATACCGTTCGGCTTCTGAGTTGTAGACAGACCAAAACTTTGCTGAAGAGTCGTCGCTCTGGGGATCCAACGGTAGGGTATGTGAAACTAAAGCCTGGTTCAGATTTGCGCAGCTCAAAATGAAATCCTGACCATCCTCGTTCGCTGTCCGTCTTTGCGTGAATTGTGCATCTAATCCAAAAATGCGTAAAATACGCCGAAGGCTGAGCGACTTCCCACTAGAACCTGAGAATATTCGCGTCAAGTGACAAGGACAACCTGCTTTTTGCGGAAACTGGCCTTGCTCGTCGCCTTGCTCCATGATAGCTTGGCTACAGTTGGCCGGCGGAGACAAGCCACAGATGGTTGACATTGATCACATGTGTTGTGGCCGCCGAATGCCGGCATGCCGTTGGTTCATCACTTGACGTTGACCGCGGCGGCGTTGACCCATCTTGCGCAATCTCCACGCTATCGCTCGAGGCTTCACCCCACCACGAAACGCCCACAAACGTGAGCTCGAATTCCCACAAATTCACAAACATACGACGGACGATGCGCGGTCTCCCCCTCCACGATGGCACCTCGGGGCGCAAGTCTCGCACTTGGTCTAAATCTGCGGGACTATTGGGACTTGTTGTTACCGGTCTCCTCATCAGCACGTACCCTCGGCTCGCGGGTTTGAATTTCGGTGGCACAAACACAATATCCGATTCTACCAAGCTTCCGCTGGCTTGTCCCACTCAGCCATCTGCAACTACCCCCGCAATACCCTTCTCCGTGCCTAGCACCGCCGCTGAGAGGGATTACTACGTCGACAAGCTTCGAGGAGCGGTGCGCGTTCGCACGGAAACCTTTGACAATGGACCGACGGACGGTGGCGCGGCCTGGTATGACAAGTTTTATGCGCTGGAAGCGTATTTACTCAAGGCGTATCCCGATGTGTGCGTCCAATAATATTTTCTTCCGTGCATAATTACTCAGTCTTCAGACAGGTTCGCCAATCTCAAGGTCGAACGGTTAGCTACACACGCGCTATTGTTCACTTGGCAGGGTAGTGATTCGAGTCTTCAACCCATCGGTGAATTCCTGTTTCATACTCCTGTAACCAGTTGCCCAAAGAGAGGGACCGCGTTCACAAAGGTCGTACTGATCAATGGTCGCAGTCCTCATGGCGCATCAAGACACCGTCCCCGTCCCACCAGAGACCCTCAAACGCTGGACCCATCCGCCATTCGAAGCGCATCTCGATGCAGAGGGCTGGGTGTGGGGAAGAGGCGCAGGAGATTGCAAGAACCTACTGTGAGCAACTTCGCCCCACATCTCCCTGCGTTAAATCCGCACAAATAGGACAGCGCACCTGTCCGCTGTGTCGGAGCTCCTCGCGGCCGGCTTTGAACCAACGCGGACGGTACACCTTTCGTTTGGCTTTGATGAAGAGGGTGGTGCCGTCGTACGTCCGGTCGCCCATCTATCCACGCGCCGACCCTAATAAATTCCATAGCGCAGCGCACGATATATCGCCGCGCATCTGGAAGAGCTGTACGGGCTCAATAGCATTCTGATGATGTGTGCCTTCTTCTCGCCTAACTTCACCTGGTGATTGAACCTCGATTAGTGTCGATGAGGGCGGAGACATCCAAGAGCATCACGGGCGTACGTGGATTGCGCCGTCCTTGGCGAGCATTCCTCCCTCTTCAAGGAACGACATGCAAACTCATACCCATTTCCACCAGGGCGAGAAGGGCAGCGTGAACGTCCAGGTGACCGTGAACGTCCCTGGCGGACACTCCAGTATCCCGTGAGCCCCTCCCGGGTTGCAAGCTATTATACACTCAAATCGATTAGCCCCAAGCACACCGCGATTGGGATCCTGTCGGCGCTCGTCACCACCATCGAGGCGAACCCCCCGCCCTTCACCCTCTCCGCGAAAAACCCCTTCTCGACGTTCGTGGGGTGCCTCGCAGAGTATGGTCCGTACGCACCGAATCCGTATTGATTCCGGCTCATTGCACATGGTAGGCACGCTTGACACCGAGCTCAAGAACCTGCTTGCGCACGAGGAGACGTGGCCTGAGGCCGCAGCGCTCATGGCCGAACGCGATCCCGCCGATGGAGCGTGAGTCGCTCCTTCGAAGTTTCTGCGCTAATTTGACCGATGCCATGGATTACCCAGTCGATTATCCACCACACAGGCGGTCGACATCGTCTCAGGCGGAGTCAAAGTGAACGCCCTGCCAGAGGCGGCGTACGCAGTCGTGAATCACCGCGTTTCGGCGGATGATTCGGTCCAGGGGTCGGTCCTCCCTTGTTGTTTTTCCTGGAAAAGAATGTAAAAGGCTGACTCGGCTGAGGAAGGGTCTACGACCGCTACGTCGAGCTGCTGACCCCGGAAGTCGCAAAATTTAATTTGAGTATCGTCCGTACGTCGCATGTATACGTCTTTTTGGTGTCGGAACTCACGCAGCGAGCAGCCGTTGGAGAGAGCCCGCCCGCCGGTGCGACCCGGTATCTGCAACTTTCAAGCCCACGCGGGGCAGAGGCATCCCCTGTGACCCCCGCAGAGGGAAGTGCTTGGGAGTAAGTCGAGTTCTACGCTATATACTCGACTAAATACTGACCTGTGTAGAATCTTCGCCGGCACCTCACTGTACGCCTCCGCGCACTCTTTTCTTTCATCCAAATAATATAATTGAATTCCAGACATTTCTTTCCCGACGCGATCGTCGCGCCGTACCTCTCCACCGGCGGCACGGACACGCGCTCGTACGTCAACCTGACGCGCGCGATATATCGGTTCCAGGCGGTGCGGACCGACGAGCGGGCGCAGATTCACACGGTGGATGAGCGGATGCATGTGGTGCGTGGGGTTCTTTACTGATGTTGGATTGGCCATGGCTGATGACCCTTGGTGGCAGAATGGTCATCTGAACGCGATTGCGTGGGTACATGCGCTGATTCAGAATGCGGATTCGTTCCGCAAGTGAAAGTGAGCACTTGAACTTTGCCCAATGCCCACGGCAAACAAACACTGGATAATATGGACTACGATAGACGAGAAAATTAGGCTCCCACGAATATCTGTGGCATCTTTCTAGCTCTAACTAACACTTCAATTCAACTTATTTGTTCACAAGTTTGGTATTTATTTTCCAGCTACGATCATAACTATGTCCGGTCGACCAAGGTCGATCCGCTAAATTTATTTCGACACGCAGAATCAAACAATGTATTCCTAGCAGGTATGTAGCTGCCAGACACCCGCTGAACCCGAGGCCGACAGACCCTGGAAGCGTGTACATCCCATCAAGAAATCCACCCGCTTCACGCCCTGTCTCTTCTCGTCCTCATATCCCAGCAGGCCGTGGAGTCGCCCGTATCGCAACGTGTAGGCCTCGCTTGCGCGGCGTTGTTGCTCCCGTGTCTCCAATGCCTGAAATTCTGTGGGTGTGATGTTGGTGCGAAGGGACGCGTAGATGCTGTCCAAGACATCAGAGACGGTGACGAAATGGTGGTTGGACGCCTCGACGAGGATCGACCACGGTAGGTGGGGAGTCCTGAGGGTCACAGCTGATCGTTGGGGCACAACGGCGGATTCGAGTAGCACGAGGGAAGATAGCCCTGGCTGGTGCGTCGAAATCGTCGACGGAGGGAGGGATACATCATATGTGAGCACGGGCAAATCCGACACCGCCAACACGGGATGAAGGTGCGGGGATTTAATAGCCGACTCGATGTAAGACTCGGGTGTGAATGGTGTTGGACCGGGGAGCGGGGCGTAATCAGGGAGCGGTGAGCCCAGTGTGCTCAGTGATGCCGCTGGTCGCAAGGGCGTGAGGCAAGATGAGATCGGTGAGTAGAACGTATCTTCCACTGAGAAGCGGACGTGTTTTCGAGCCATTTTAACGGTGGTAAGCTCATCCCGGGGAGGGCGAATCGTCCGGGCGGAGCAGCGTTTAAATCGTGGTCACGGTATCCGCGTGGTGGCGACCGCCTAATTTTAATTTGGATTGGGTTGTGGGGTGAGGCGGTGGGACGTAAACTACCCAGCTTCAAGACGCACGCAATGGACGTGCTAGCTCAATCACTCTATGGGCGATATACTCGAGCAAGAGGCCTACCGTCTTAAGAGAGCTAATTGTGTGAAGTGCGGGCCGTTCAGGTCGTGCCAAAGTCCCAAGGACTCCAACGCATCGTGGGTTGCACGCGTTATGGTTCGATGATACTGAGTTGGGATTCGACGCATGGACGGTGCCTGCCCACATCTGTGCGTCCGCCTTCAGACGCAGCGGAGAATAAGTGAGCAGGTCCGCACCACGACAGGTTGCTTGTTCGGTTGTGGGACTTTAATGACCGGCCAGGAGGGAAAAGATTGAAACTCGTGGAAGCCCTGTGTAACGAGCACACGAGGAAGCTCAATCCCCACAGGGTTGGAAAGAACCCAGCAACGACAAGAAAAACTATAGGATATCAAATAAACATACTATTACATTGGTGTTACACTGCCAATCAGCCGTCCGGCACTCGGAAGATAACGCTTTCTTTCATGCCATCGAAGAAGATACCCTACTGCTGTTTATCGAAACGAATACGATCTGCTCGCCGGTTTTGAGTTCGCTGCGGTCCGTTGCCAGTGGATCTTGCGCCATGATTGCCTTGATGTTGAGTAGTGTTCGGGAGGCAACGGTTGAATATACCCTGCAATAAAATAAAATAAGTTGAGCACTCGGTACCGATTTTTTTCATACGTACACAAGAGACGGGACGACGAGTAACTGCTTTAGAGTCTCTCTTCCGATCGTCCATAGTAAGAGGGCCGTGCCGGCAGCGACTGGATGAATGAATATGTGTGAGCAGATACGTATTACGTACCACAATGGAACCTGGGTGGGGGTACTCACGGAATACCGCCAGAAACCAAACAATCCCATCGCGGAGGAAAAGTCGCCATACCGGCATAACCTGGTAGGCTCTCTCCCGGAATGTTCTTGCACATTTGAATAGTGTCAGTCCGAACATGATAAATGTCTTCGAGTCGTAAGAATAATGGCCGAATGAAAAGGCGAGCTGTGACTTACGACAACTAGTGGTGCGGCGGCGTATATGTTCAGAAAACGCGGGACATCTACGGAGAATAAGCAGTGCCGTGCCATCGAACAAAGTAACATACTGTATGCGTAGCAGCCCTTCAGGATTGGACTGTGAAAGGTTAGACCCATATTTGCGGGTAGTCCTAGTCGTGTACGCACCCCAAATGTACATATCCTGCAATGGCCAAAGAGGTTCAGCGCAATGACCCCTGCTGTGGACGAAGACCTCACTTTTCATCTCGGCATATGCGAAAAAATCAACCGTGACCCTGCGCCGCGTGATTCAATGGACGGAACCTCCGGGAAAAACCAAAAAAGTACGCACATAGTGACTATTTCTCCTGTTGAATTAAAATCAATCGAGGGGTCGCGGAAAGGGCTGATGTCGCACCTAAACCCAGAAAGGCGAAGAGCCAGATCAAGAGTCGGGGTCGACCGTACATTATCCACACTCTTGCGGGAAGATCAGTCATCAGTCATCTGGAGTCCGAAGTACAGTACCTGAGCATGAGAACAAAATCCACCGCAGCGATAACGATGGTGGACGTAATCCCCTGGACCTATCCCACAGAAAGGTTTGAGCCTAGTTCACGACGACTACGCGGCGTGATGGGGGTACCTTTAACCAATCCAGGCATCTAGCCAGTGGTCAGCGCCGAGATAATCTGGATTGGTGTCCTGAACATACGCCTGCCGGTGAGGATTATTTCCACGCCATATGGTTCATTCGAGAGGGTGCTTACAGTATCAGTCCCGATTTCCCGAACGATAACTTGAGGCCGGTGAGACAAACTACATTATGAGACCTGCCGAATTCTTACCGCTTGTATTGAGACTGCGCGTATGTAGCTCATGAAGATATCGACGAAAGACCAGGTTACTGCGAGTACGAACCTGATGGCTATTAGACTGAAATATCTGTTCCAAAGCTAGTGACGGCGTTGATGAGCAGAAATAAACAGAAGAAAGCTTGTCCTACGTAGACGATCTTGGCAAGACCCCATCGACTGCTCCACATTAGTTCCACCTGTCGTCCTCGTCACGAAGGTCCGCCAATGATATTCAGGGAAGATAGTCTACCTCTTTCGGGAAGCATACAAGGTGGTCGTGTCTGAGGATGGGGTGAATTTCCATGCGATGTGTGCATGGAGTAACTTCGGCGATTGCTTACAATAGGACGCAGAGAGCGGCAACTGCAGTATATCCCGTGAGCCTTGAATCTGCGATAAGCTGAAGGAGCTCGGCAGCCTGAGCTGCATCTTCGGTGGCCATTCCACCGGTGGGTGCCAGTGGTAGAGAGCAAGCAACAGCGCCCGCAAGAATGGACTTGCCCTCGCACGTTGGGCGCTCTGCATTTGCGGTGCTCAGATCAGAAGGGATTTCGAGAGCTGATGTGCCTGTCGCACGATGTAAGAAGGTGACTTACGACTGGTCATTGGCATTGATTCCTGCCACGGGTCGACGGACGTAGAGCTGCTTGAGCTAAGTACGGGGTGTATTTGGCGCAAGAAGGACCAAGCCGCCCAAAAATGACATGGCCGCGGGGTATGGAAAATGATGAGCCCCGAGAGGTGCTGATCAAGGATGGCCGGAGGTTCCATGAGAAAGACGACAGTGAGTGGCAGCTACGGATTGAGCGCAAGAACTTGGGTCACGTCGACTCCTACGTGCGGCGATGTCGTTGGTTGCGTCGTTCGGTGCAGTAGTGCGATCTGAAAGCAGTGACAAGAAGGACAAAATCGGATCGGTGAGGAATCCATGCGTCCGGCGCTCGAGTACCTTGCTCACCATGCGGTGGTGAAAATTTTAAGCGGATGACTGGCACTCCTCTGAAAGCGTCAATGTGTTCAAAATGGACGGTGACTTCATAGTCGTAATATGACACTGACCTCCAAACCGTGACAAAAGGTAGTGGGTCTTCGATCTGCCCATAATTATCATACAGCTCTGTGGCGTTAATTTCCCTCCGACCGTGTGCTTCTGCCACCGGCGTGCGACAGCTGAGGGATGAGCATCGCAACGGGTATGGTCTTTGATTTTGATTTCCGGTTTTGGGTCTAAAGTTGTTGTCATGTACCTAGTCGACGAGTTGATGAGATATTACAGGTGTAAGACCATGGAAATGTACGAAGGGCTAGTCGCGAGACGATGCAGCTCTGGATTTCCAGCGTAGTTTTTGTGACGGTGGTGTGAAAATCCAATGGCAAGATTATGAAGGGGACCTGTGTAGAGATGAGAGCCGTGGGCTTGCGTTTTCAACATTGCTGAAGGTGT